>CM056057.1:208479043-208501543 GCA_029574335.1 Rana kukunoris
AAGCCCTCGGATCTACGCTGCGATATTTTTGCGGCCGATGGGAGGAGTTTGCGTCGTTTTGATGCGTCGGGATATGCAAATGTGTTTTTACGGCGATCCACGAAGATACGAGCGGTCTTCGCAATCGCTTACGTCTGTTTTTTTTTTTACGTACTGTTAGACCAGCTTTTTGCTGGTCTAACGGTGCGTAGCCCATGTTAAGTATGGCCGTCGTTCCCGCGTCTAATTTAATTTTTTTTTACGCAAGTCGTTCGGGAATAGAAATGTCCGTAAACGACGCTACTCAAACAACGAATGACGTAACGACGTGATTTCGCGCAATGCACGGCGGGAAATTTGCGAACGGAGCATGCGCAGTTCGATCGCCGCGGGAACGCGCCTATTTTAAATCCTTCACGCCCCCTACTCGCGTAGATGGATTGCGATGGGAGAAATACACTACGCCGCCGTCGTTTACTGGGAAAAATCTACCTGGATTCCACGTAGAGCAAGGTAAAAAACGGCGGCGTAGTGTATTTCTGATACGCTACGAGAATCCAATTCTCTCTGAATCTGGGCCACTGTCTTTATATTCTCTCTCTCTCTCTCTCTCTCTCTCTCTCTCTCTCTCTCTCTCTCGCTCTCTCCATCTCTCTCTCTTGCGGGCTCTGTCTGTCTGTCTGTCTGTCTCGGCATTTAAAGTTTTATCCTTGAATGTCAAGATTAACCTATGCAGTGCTGAAGGTTTTTAGCTGTCAGGACAAGTAGACGGCACACTATACCTGCAGTGGAATTTAACCTCCGCTGTGCTGGGTGACATGTATTATCCAGGGCGGTGTTTCCCAACTCCAGTCCTCAAGGCCCCCCAACAGGTCATGTTTTCAGGCTTTCCATTATTTTGCACAGGTGATTTGATCGGTTTCACTGCCTTAGTAATCACCACAGCCGTTTCATCTGATGGAAATCCTGAAAACATGACCTGTTGGTTGCGCCTTGAGGACTGGAGTTGGGAAACACTGATCCAGGGTACCCAAATCTTCCTTACACTGCTGCACCTTCTGGTCTGACATAGACAGCACGCTATATAATATTTTAGATTGTAAGCTCTTAGGGTCAGGGCCCTACTATTACTCTACACTTACAATGTAACGGTGCCTTCCCTTTTTTATTTTGTACAGCGCTATATAAAATCCGTATAATAATCTATATCCTGGGTAAACTTTAACCCCTGCTGGGCAGGATGCCATTTGTTTTCTTTTAGGATTGGCTGGATTAACTCTTGCCGTGCTGGAATGAATCGGAACAATTTTTTGCTCCCTCCAATGACCTGAAGACGAGTTAACCCCTTTGCGGGTTACCGTCTGATTGTCGGCTCCTTCCTGTAGGAGAGGTGTCGGGATTAACTCTTTCTGTTCTGAACACTCTGATCCCTCTTATTACCCAGGGAGGAATTAACCCCTGCTGTGCTGGAGGCAGTGTCTCAGATATTTCTTGTATGTAAGGGTTGCTCTATTAACTCTTGCACTGCTGGATCATAATCGGAGCACTCGTCTTCCACCTGTAATTGCGTGGCTGGTTTAACCCCTGATGCACCCGGTTGTTTCTTGTCTGAAAAGTTTCTGGATTAACTCTTCCAGTGCTGGACATAATCAATAATCAAAGCACAGGGCTTCTGTCTAGAACTCCGAGATGAATTAACCCATTCTGTGCTGGATGCAGTTTGTCCTCCAGATTCTGAGTTGTTTCCTTGTACATGAGGGTTGCTCTATTAACTCTTGAAGTGCTGGATCATAATCAGAGCACACGTCTCCCCCCCTCCCTCCCCTGTAACGTGTGGCTGGTTTAACCCCTGATGCACCAGGTTCGTTCTTGCGCTGGATTAACTCTTGCAGTGCTGGATCATAATCGGGGCAAGCTGCTTCCATCTAGATTAATTAACCCCTGTTGTGCTGGATTATTTTGCTTGATTATTATTTTTATTTTAAATAAATTAATACACAAATGACTATAAATCATCATAAATAATTAATTAATAAATAACCTTAAAAAGTATTACATGTACAACTCGAACCAAAAAAATACATAATAATTAAAATCATTATTATTTTTGTGTTTTAGTTATTTATTTTATTTTTTAAGGGGTAAGAATTAAAGTTAAGGGTTAATTATGTATTTATTGATTTTTTTATTTATTTATGATTTTTTTTATTTGTGCATTTATTTTACATGTATTTATTATTATTATTATTTATTTGTATTAATTATTATTTGTATTATAATAAAAGTTATATGTAATAATACATAAATAAATAACCTCTAACCTTAAAAATGATTAAATGTATTATTATTATTAATAATAATCATAAAATAACACCACCCAAACTTGAACCAAAAAAAATGCATTATTAATAAAAATATTTTTTTTTCTTTTCATTTTTTGGTTAGGATTTTTAGTTATTTATTATTTTATTTTTTAAGGGGGTAAAGTTAAGGGTTAATTATTTATTTGTTACTTCATATTGAATTTTTTTCATTTTTTTTATGTATTTGTGCATTTTACATTTATTGTTGTATTATTACATGTATATTTTTTTATTTTTTATAATACATTAATAAATAATAATTAACCTCTAACTTTAAAATGTTTTAAATACTTTATTATTAATAAAAAATAACAGATTATTAATAATAAAATTGTTTTTTGTGTGGTTTTTTTTGGTTAGGGTGTTATTTTATTTTTGAAGGGGTAAGGGTTAAAGTTGAGGGTTAGTTATTTATTGTTACTTCATATTTATTGATTTTTTTTTTTATTTACGATTTTTATGTATTTGTGTATTTTACGCTTATTTTTTATTCGTATTATTACATGTATATTTTTTATTTATTATAATACAATAATAATTTAACCTCTATTTAAAAATGTTTAAATACTTTATTATTAATAATAATAAAATAACACATTATTAATAATAAAAAAATGTGCGTTTTTTTTTTTTTGTTAGAGTGTTATTTTATTTTTTAAGGGTTAAAGTTGAGGGTTAATTATTTATTTATTGTTACTTCGTATTGAATTTTTTTTTAATTTATGATTTTTTTATTTATTTGTGTATTTTACATTTATTAATTTATTATTTGTATAATTATAATAAAGATTAAAAATAAAATAATAATAAATAACCCCAACTCTTAATTCCCAACCCTAAACGAAACTCAAACCCCCTTACCCTAACGATAAAACATGGTAATAAATGAAAAATAAGATAAGAAGAAATTTAAAAAAAATAAAAATTAAAAAAGCTGAAATACATAGTAACAAATGATGCAACAGATAATTTGTTTTCTCTATTGGCTAATAAAATAAAATAAAATGCGGCATAGAAACGCGCCAAAAACGCCTGAGAAGCGCTTATAAGACGCCAAGCTCAGGTGTGACTCTTCCATCCTCTGATACCTTGAATCTTATTTTTTATTATTATTAATATTATTTTATAATTATTTTATTATTATTATTATTTTATTATTATTGGCAGTGTGATGAATGGACCTGGTTGATCTCCTGAGGACAGGATTAACCCCTGCTGTGCTGGACAGATGGAATCAGTCTGTTATTTAACCCTTTGCTGCTCTGGATGCTTTTTCTGTGATTCCTCCATCCGCTGACATTGTATCTTATTAATGTTTGCAGTCTGGATGGATTGATCCGGTTTGAGGGCAATATTAACCCCTGATGTGCCGGATACTCCCCCCCCCCCCACTTCAGATGAAGAGTTCTGTTGCTTAACCCTTGCTGTGCTGGATTCTCTCCTCTATTTCCCCCCCCCCCCCCCGCAGCTTCTGATACATTGTATCGGAGTTTATTTCCAGACTGATGGATGTATCCGGTTGGAGGACAGCATTAACCCCTGATGTGCCGGGTGAAGAATTCTGTCATTTAACCCCTGATGTGCCGGGTGAAGAATCCTGTCATTTAACCCCTGATGTGCTGGGTGAAGAATTCTGTCATTTAACCCCTGATGTGCCAGGTGAAGAATTCTGTTGTTTAACCCCTGATGTGCCGGGTGGAGAATTCTGTCATTTAACCCCTGATGTGCCGGGTGAAGAATTCTGTCATTTAACCCCTGATGTGCCGGGTGAAGAATTCTGTCATTTAACCCCTGATGTGCCGGGTGAAGAATTCTGTCATTTAACCCCTGATGTGCCGGGTGAAGAATTCTGACATTTAACCCCTGATGTGATGGGTGGAGAATATTGTAATGTAACCCCTGATGTTCCGGGAGAATAATTGACGTTTAACCCCTGATGTGCCGGGAGAATAATTCTGTTGTTTAACCCCAGATGTGCTGGGTGAAGAATTCTGTCATTTAACCCCTGATGTGCCGGGTGAAGAATCCTGTCATTTAACCCCTGATGTGCCGGGTGAAGAATTTGGACATTTAACCCCTGATGTGCTGGGTGAAGAATTCTGTCATTTAACCCCTGATGTGCCAGGTGAAGAATCCTGTCATTTAACCCCTGATGTGCCGGGTGAAGAATTTGGACATTTAACCCCTGATGTGCTGGGTGAAGAATTCTGTCATTTAACCCCTGATGTGCCGGGTGGAGAATTCTGTCGTTTAACCCCTGATGTGCCGGGTGAAGAATCCTGTCGTTTAACCCCTGATGTGCCGGGTGAAAAATCCTGTCGTTTAACCCCTGATGTGCCGGGTGGAGAATTCTGTCAATTTAACCCCTGATCTGCCGGGTGAAGAATTCTGTCAATTTAACCCCTGATCTGCCGGGTGAAGAATTCTGTCAATTTAACCCCTGATCTGCCGGGTGAAGAATTCTGTCAATTTAACCCCTGGTGTGCCGGGTGAAGAATCCTGTCATTTAACCCCTGGTGTGCCGGGTGAAGAATCCTGTCATTTAACCCCTGATGTGCCGGGTGGAGAATTCGGACATTTAACCCCTGATGTGCCGGGTGAAGAATTCGGACATTTAACCCCTGATGTGCCGGGTGAAGAATTCTGTCAATTAACCCCTGATGTGCCGGGTGGAGAATTCTGTCATTTAACCCCTGATGTTCCGGGTGAAGAATCCTGTCATTTAACCCCTAATGTGCCGGGTGAAGAATCCTGTCATTTAACCCCTGATGTGCCGGAGACCCCCCCCCCACCTTCAGATGAAGAGCTCTGTTGCTTAACCCTTGCTGTGCTGGATGCTCTCCTCGATTCCTCCCGCAGCTTCTGATACATTGTATCGGAGTTTATTTCCAGACTGATGGATGTATCCGGTTGGAGGACAGCATTAACCCCTGATGTGCCGGGTGAAGAATTCTGTCATTTAACCCCTGATGTGCCGGGTGAAGAATCCTGTCATTTAACCCCTGATGTGCTGGGTGAAGAATTCTGTCATTTAACCCCTGATGTGCCAGGTGAAGAATTCTGTTGTTTAACCCCTGATGTGCCGGGTGGAGAATTCTGTCATTTAACCCCTGATGTGCCGGGTGAAGAATTCTGTCATTTAACCCCTGATGTGCCGGGTGAAGAATTCTGTCATTTAACCCCTGATGTGCCGGGTGAAGAATTCTGTCATTTAACCCCTGATGTGCCGGGTGAAGAATTCTGTAATTTAACCCCTGATGTGCCGGGTGAAGAATTCTGTCATTTAACCCCTGATGTGCCGGGTGAAGAATTCTGTCATTTAACCCCTGATGTGCCGGGTGAAGAATTCTGACATTTAACCCCTGATGTGATGGGTGGAGAATATTGTAATGTAACCCCTGATGTTCCGGGAGAATAATTGACGTTTAACCCCTGATGTGCCGGGAGAATAATTCTGTTGTTTAACCCCAGATGTGCTGGGTGAAGAATTCTGTCATTTAACCCCTGATGTGCCGGGTGAAGAATCCTGTCATTTAACCCCTGATGTGCCGGGTGAAGAATTTGGACATTTAACCCCTGATGTGCTGGGTGAAGAATTCTGTCATTTAACCCCTGATGTGCCAGGTGAAGAATCCTGTCATTTAACCCCTGATGTGCCGGGTGAAGAATTTGGACATTTAACCCCTGATGTGCTGGGTGAAGAATTCTGTCATTTAACCCCTGATGTGCCGGGTGGAGAATTCTGTCGTTTAACCCCTGATGTGCCGGGTGAAGAATCCTGTCGTTTAACCCCTGATGTGCCGGGTGAAAAATCCTGTCGTTTAACCCCTGATGTGCCGGGTGGAGAATTCTGTCAATTTAACCCCTGATCTGCCGGGTGAAGAATTCTGTCAATTTAACCCCTGATCTGCCGGGTGAAGAATTCTGTCAATTTAACCCCTGATCTGCCGGGTGAAGAATTCTGTCAATTTAACCCCTGATGTGCCGGGTGAAGAATTCGGACATTTAACCCCTGGTGTGCCGGGTGAAGAATCCTGTCATTTAACCCCTGATGTGCCGGGTGGAGAATTCGGACATTTAACCCCTGATGTGCCGGGTGAAGAATTCGGACATTTAACCCCTGATGTGCCGGGTGAAGAATTCTGTCAATTAACCCCTGATGTGCCGGGTGGAGAATTCTGTCATTTAACCCCTGATGTTCCGGGTGAAGAATCCTGTCATTTAACCCCTAATGTGCCGGGTGAAGAATCCTGTCATTTAACCCCTGATGTGCCGGAGACCCCCCCCCCCACCTTCAGATGAAGAGCTCTGTTGCTTAACCCTTGCTGTGCTGGATGCTCTCCTCGATTCCTCCCGCAGCTTCTGATACATTGTATCGGAGTTTATTTCCAGACTGATGGATGTATCCGGTTGGAGGACAGCATTAACCCCTGATGTGCCGGGTGAAGGATTCTGTCGTTTAACCCCTGATGTGCCGGGTGAAGAATTCGGACATTTAACACCTGATGTGCTGGGTGGAGAATATTGTAATGTAACCCCTGATGTGCCGGGTGAAGAATTCTCTCAATTTAACCCCTGATGTGCCGGGTGAAGAATTCTCTCAATTTAACCCCTGATGTGCCGGGTGAAGAATTCTCTCAATTTAACCCCTGATGTGCCGGGTGAAGAATTCTGACGTTTAACCCCTGATGTGCCGGGTGAAGAATTCTGACGTTTAACCCCTGATGTGCCGAGTGAAGAATTCTCTCAATTTAACCCCTGATGTGCCGGGTGAAGAATTCTGACGTTTAACCCCTGATGTGCCGGGTGAAGAATTCTGACATTTAACCCCTGATGTGCCGAGTGAAGAATTCTCTCAATTTAACCCCTGATGTGCCGGGTGAAGAATTCTGACGTTTAACCCCTGATGTGCCGGGTGAAGAATTCTGACGTTTAACCCCTGATGTGCTGGATACTTTGTATTCTCTAGAATGTAGAGGTCTGTTGTTTAACCCTTGCTGTGCAGGACACTTCCTGTGACCCCCCCCCCCTCCCCCCTCCATCCTCTGATACATTATATCTTATTATTATTATTTTCAGCCTGATGGATGGATCTGGTGGGAGGACAGGATTAACCCCTGATCTGCTGGACTTGGAGTTCTGTTATTTAACCCTTGCTGTGCTGGATGCTCCCTTTGATTCCGTCATCCTCTGATATTCTCCTATTCCTTATCCCATTATTCTCATTTCTCAACAACCCGATTGATGTATTTGGTTGGAGGGCAAAATGAACCCCTGATGTGCTGGATAATGTTAGTTCTCTGTATGAAGAGGTCTGTTATTTAACCCTTGCTGTGCCGGGTGCTCTGTGGGATTCCTCCATCCTCCGATACTCTGTGTAGTTTCTTATTACCAGTCTGATAAATTGTATTTACTGGATTTTATTTTGGAGGACAGGATTAACCCCTGATTTGCCGGGTGAAGAATTCTGTCAATTTAACCCCTGATGTGCCGGGTGAAGCATTTAACCCTTGATGTGCCGGGTGAAGAATATTGTAATGTAACCCCTGATGTGCTGGGTGAAGAATGATGTCAATTTAACCCCTGATGTGCCGGGTGAAGAAATCTAGCATTTAACCCCTGATGTGCCGGGTGAAGAATGATGTCAATTTAACCCCTGATGTGCTGGGTAAAGAATTATGGCATTTAACCCCTGATGTGCTGGGTGAAGAATGTCAATTTAACCCCTGATGTGCCGGGTGAAGAATTCTGGCATTTAACCCCTGATGTGGCGGGTGAAGAATATTGTAATGTAACCCCCGATGTGCCGGGTGAAGAATTCTGTCGTTTAACCCCTGATGTGTTGGGTGAAGAATTCTGATTAACCCCTGATGTGCTGGGTGAAGAATTCTGTCATTTAACCCCTGATGTGCTGGGTGGAGAATATTGTAATGTAACCCCTGATGTGCCGAGTGAAGAATTCTGTCATTTAACCCCTGATGTGCTGGGCGAAGAATTATTTTGTTTAACCCCTGATGTGCCAGGAGAATAATTCTTTCATTTAACCCCTGATGTGCCGGCTGAAGAATTCTGACATTTAACCCCTGATGTGCCGGGTGAAGAATTCTGACATTTAACCCCTGATGTGCCGAGTGAAGAAATCTAGCATTTAACCCCTGATGTGTCGGGTGAAGAATTCTGTCATTTAACCCCTGATGTGCCGGGTGGAGAATTCTGTCATTTAACCCCTGATGTGCCGAGTGAAGAAATCTAGCATTTAACCCCTGATGTGTCGGGTGAAGAATTCTGTCATTTAACCCCTGATGTGCCGGGTGGAGAATATTGTAATGTAACCCCTGATGTGCCGAGTGAAGAAATCTAGCATTTAACCCCTGATGTGCCGGGTGAAGAATTCTGTTTAACCCCTCATGTGCCGAGTGAAGAAATCTAGCATTTAACCCCTGATGTGCCAGGTGAAGAATTCTGACATTTAACCCCTGATGCGCCGGGTGCTCCCTCCACCCTCTTATTTGCAGGGTGATTGATGAACGTGTCCGGTTGGAGGAGAGGATTAACCCCTGATGTGCCGGGTGAAGAATTCTGTTTAACCCCTGATGTGCCGAGTGAAGAAATCTAGCATTTAACCCCTGATGTGCCGAGTGAAGAAATCTAGCATTTAACCCCTGATGTGCCGAGTGAAGAAATCTAGCATTTAACCCCTGATGTGCCGGGTGAAGAATTCTGTTTAACCCCTGATGTGCCGAGTGAAGAAATCTAGCATTTAACCCCTGATGTGCCGAGTGAAGAAATCTAGCATTTAACCCCTGATGTGCCGAGTGAAGAAATCTAGCATTTAACCCCTGATGTGCCGGGTGAAGAATTCTGTTTAACCCCTGATGTGCCAGGTGAAGAATTCTGACATTTAACCCCTGATGTGCCGAGTGAAGAATTCTGACATTTAACCCCTGATGCGCCGGGTGCTCCCTCCATCCTCTTCTTTGCAGGGTGATTGATGAACGTGTCCGGTTGGAGGAGAGGATTAACCCCTGGGGCCCCGGTGCGGAGCCGAACACATGGTGTCCCTGTGGTTGTCGTAGAATGACAGCACGCTTGTCCCCGCCCCCTCCCTCCAATCAGAGGCGGCCCCGGCCCCCGGGGCGGGCTGTGATTGGCCGGGCGGGGTGTCAGCTGTGTCGGGGCTCCGGTGTCGGGCTCTCTCACTCCTCGCTCGGAGTTGTCAGTGTTCGGGAAGGAGGATGGAGGTGTCCGCTGCGGATCCGTGCACTCCGGGCTCCCTGTCCCCCCCGCGCCTGCTCAGCGGATCCTTCCCCGGGGCCCCGGGCGGAGGGGCCCCCAGCGCCGAGTGTCGGATGGTGGAGCTGCACGGGGTGAAGGTGGCGTCCTTCGTCCTGGAGGGTCAGGAGCTCATCTGCCTCCCGCAGGTCTTCGATCTCTTCCTCAAGCACCTGGTGGGCGGGCTGCACACCGTCTACACCAAGCTCAAGAGGCTGGACATCTCCCCGACAGTGTGCACGGTGGAGCAAGTCCGCGTTCTGCGGGGGCTGGGCGCCATCCAACCGGGAGTCAACCGCTGCAAACTCATCACCCGCCGGGACTTCGAGACCCTCTACAACGACTGCACCAACGCCAGGTAAGTCCCCGAGACCTACCTACCTCCTAATATATATACTGTACTAATACTATATATACTCTACAACCACTGCACCAACGCCAGGTAAGTCGCCGAGACCTACCTACCTTTATACTGTACTAATACTATATATACTGTACAACGACTGCACCAACGCCAGATGAGTCCCCAAGACCTACCTACCTTTATACTGTACTAATACTATATATATATATATACTGTACAACGACTGCACCAACGCCAGGTAAGTCCCCGAGACCTACCTACCTTTATACTGTACTAATACTATATATACTCTACAACCACTGCATCAACGCCAGGTAAGTCGCCGAGACCTACCTACCTTTATACTGTACTAATACTATATATACTCTACAACCACTGCACCAACGCCAGGTAAGTCGCCGAGACCTACCTTTATATACTCTATATATACTGTACTAATACTACCTATATACTCTACAACCACTGCACCAACGCCAGGTAAGTCCCCAAGACCTACCTACCTTTATACTGTACTAATACTATATATATATATATATATATATACTCTACAACGACTGCACCAACGCCAGGTGATTCACCAAGACCTACCTTTATATACTCTATATATACTGTACTACCTATATACTCTACAACCACTGCACCAACGCCAGGTAAGTCCCCAAGACCTACCTACCTTTATACTGTGTATATATATATATATATATATATATATATACTCTACAACGACTGCACCAACGCCAGGTGAGTCCCCAAGACCTAGCTTTATATACTCTATATATACTGTACTAATACCACCTATATGCTCTACAACGACTGCACCAATGCCAGATAACTCACCCCACCTAACTATATACTGTACTAATGCCAGGTCAGAACCTACCTACCTCCTATATATACTCTACAACGACTGTACTAACGCCAGGTAAGTCACCAAGACCTACCTACCTTCTATATATACTTTATATACTGTACTAACGCCAGGTTAGTCACCCTGACCTACCTACCCCATATATATATATACTGTACCAACACCAGTTCAGTACCTACCCCCTATATATATATACTGTACTGATGCTGGATAAGTCACCCGACCTACATATATATCTCTATATACTCCTACAACAACTGTTACCCAATCTACCTATATACTGTACCAATGCTAGGTAAGTCAACCGACCTACCTATATATATATATATACACTCTATATACTGTACCAACGCCAGGTGACCTACCTTTATACTGTACTTACGCCAGGTCAGTACCTACCTACCATATATATATAATATATATATACTCTACAACGACTGCATCAATGGCAGGTAATTCACCCAACCTACCTACTTCCTATATACTCTATAACGACTGTACTAACGCCTACCTCATTCCTATAAATATATACACTTACTGTACAACCTATATACTCTACAACGACTGTACTAACACCAGGCAAGTCACCCGACCTAAAATATATTTATATATATATTCTCATACCTTCTATATACTGTGCTAATGCCAGGTACGTGACTACCTACCTCCCATATACTGTACTAACGCCAGGTCAGTCCCCTTACCTCCTATATACTCCGACTGTACTAATGCCGGGTATGTGACTACCTACCTCTATATATACTGTAATGCCAGGTCAGTGCCTCATACCCCTGTCAGTGCAATGTAATACTGTATATACTACAGGCAGGTCAGTGCCTCACACCTCTGCTAATGCCTATGTCAGTGCAATACATAACTTTATACAGTATACCTCACCAACACCAGGTGAGTGACCGTGCCTCATACCTCTGTCAGTGCCTCACACCTTATTCATTGCAACTTTATCCTCAGTGCCTCTGCCAGTGTGACTTTATGGTCCGTGCCTTATGCCTCATTCAGTGCTGGGTGGAACTTTATGTTGAGCGCCTCGGGCTTCTGTTGGTGTAAGGTGCTACTTTATGTTGGTGCCTCTCAGTGCAACTCTATGGCCAGCGCTCCCATTGCCCCAGTCAGTGCAACTTCAGGATCAGTGCCACATACCTCATATCACTATATAATGACCCTCTCAGTGTGAGGTGCCACTTCCTGCTCCGTGTCTGATGCCTCTGTCAGTGCAAGGTGCATTTTTATGACTGGCGCCCCCCCCCCCCCCCCATGCCTCTGTCAGTGCAAGGTGCATTTTTATGACCGCCCCTCCCCCGTGCCTCTGTCAGTGCAAGGTGCATTTTTATGACCGGCGCCCCCCCAATGCATGCCTCTGTCAGTGCAAGGTGCATTTTTCTGACCGCCTCCCCCCCCCCCCCCCCCCCCATACCTCTTCAGTGCAAGGTGCATTTTTCTGACCGCCCCCCCCCCATGCCTCTGTCAGTGCAACTTTATGATTAGTGCCTCACTGAATGCAAGGTGCAACTTTCTGGTCAGTAATTTGTGTGTGACTAGGTGCCATTCATAACTTCATATCCTACATGAGTGCCTCATACCTCTCTCAGTGCAATGTGTAACTCATATCTCACCTAGTGCAATATATACTGTAACAGTGCCTCATACCTCACTCAGTGCAATGTGTAACTCATATCTCGCCTAGTGCAATATATACTGTATCAGTGCCTCATACCTCACTCAGTGCAATGTGTAACTCATGTCTCACCTAGTGCAATATATACTGTATCAGTGCCTCATACCTCACTCAGTGCAATGTGTAACTCATGTCTCGCCTAGTGCAATATATACTGTATCAGTGCCTCATACCTCACTCAGTGCAATGTGTAACTCATGTCTCACCTAGTGCAATATATACTGTATCAGTGAGAATGCCTCAGTTAGTGCAATGTGTAACTCATGTCTCGCCTAGTGCAATATATACTGTATCAGTGCCTCATACCTCACTCAGTGCAATGTGTAACTCATGTCTCACCTAGTGCAATATATACTGTATCAGTGAGAATGCCTCAGTTAGTGCACTGGCCAACTTTATACTATCAGCCTTCCTAGGTCAGTGCCTTGCGTCCCACTCAGTGCAATCTGCCTCATACCTCACTCCGCACTTCTTCATATACTGAATCCATGCCTCATGCAATGTGTCACTTTACTTCTACTGCACCAATGACGGGACAGTCCATTGTACTGTACTTGGGGAAAATGTGCAACTTTTTTTTTTTTACTGACTGCAGCCTTGCTAGGTGCCAGTGCCTCATACCTCACACGGGTCAATGTACATCTTTATATCCTGCATCTCTGCCGGGTCAGTGCCAATGCGCCTCATTGAGTGCGACTTTATATTCTGCACCAACAACAGGTCAGCACCTCGTGCCTCAATAGATGCAATGTAGAAGTGTATATACAAAGCTTTGCCAGGTCAGCGCCTTGAGCCTTACTGCATATAATGGACAACTTCATATACAGCAAGTTGGTGCCTCGTACCTCACTGAGTGCAGCTTCTACTAAACTGTGCCAGCCGAGTATTGGTGACCTTTATCTTGCTATGTATTATTTTATTTATTATTATTATTATTATTATTATACAACTATCATTATTACTATGTATGTAGATAAGACGATACCTACAAGCCAACGCCAGTGCCTCACTTAGAGCAGTAATGACAGGTGATGACATTATGTTATATATGCAACAGCTGGGCACCTGGTATATACTGGTCACAATATGTTCTATATGTAGCAAAGCTGGGCACAATGGATTATAAATATATCAGTTGGGCACAATTATTTATATATATTTCTTTGCAATATACTGCAGCTTGGCACACTGTTATATACACCTGGCATACATTGGGCACATATTCTAGGCACCTGCTATAGCTTTGGGCACACTACATTATACATTATATACCACAAATGATTATTATGGGCACATGACCTAACATTAGAGATATATATATATATATATTCTCAGATAAGCACCTGTTATATACTGGACTAGGAACACAATGCTTGCCACATCTGGACACCTGCTATGCTGGGCATAGTTATATTATGTGTGTTGGCGCTCTATTAAACATACCACAGTCAGAACCTGTTATACACCGGCCACATAGTGTATATATACCTCAGATTGGAACCTGTTAAACACTTGGAATACTAATGTATATCACAACAGGGCACCTGATATGTAATGGGCACAATGTATACACCACAGCTGGACACCTATTATGTACTGGTCATAATATATTATATGTACCACAACTGGGCACTTGTCGTATACTGGGAGCTCTATATTCTATATGCCACAACTGGGCACCTTGTATATTATATACCACCTTTGGGCAGCTGTTCTTTACTGGCCATACTATATTCTATATACCACAAATATATTGTATGTATAATATAGATGGGCACAATATATTTGTGTGTGTGTGTGTGTGTGTGTGTGTGTGTGTGTATATATAGAATATATATCTCAAAGCTGTACACCTGTTATACTGGGCGCAATATATTCTATACTCCAGTCCTCAAGGTGCCCCAGCAGGTCGTGTTCTCATGCTTTCCATTATTTTGCACAGGTGATCTGATCATTTTCACTGCCTTTAGTAATTACCACAGCTGTTTAATTAGGGGGATATCCTGATGGAAAGCCTGAAAACATGACATTGAGGACTGGAATTGAGAAACACTGCTCTATACCATGGATGGGTATCTGTTCTATACTGGCCACCCTATATCATACACTGTATATCGCAACTGGCTCCCTGTTCTATACAGTGCACATTATAGTGTGTGTGTGTGTGTGTGTGTGTATATATATATATATACCACAGCTGGGCACCTATTTAATTTTGGCGTAATATGTTCTATATACTACAGTTGGGTAATTGTTCTATACTGGTGATAATATATAGGTGGATGTCACAGCCGGACACCTCTTATATGCTGGACAAACTATATTGTATATACCACAGTTGATTTATATGTTATATACTGGACACATAAGAATATCTATCTATCTATCTATCTATCTATCTATCTATCTATCTATCTATCTATCTATCTATCTATCTATCTATCTATCTATCTATCTATCTATCTACCTGTGCATATAATATAGTGTTCTAAAAGAGGTGTTATTTACATTTGTGTGTGTGTATAGATAGATAGATATTGTGCACAGTATATAATGGGTGTCTGGCTGTTGAATCTATAAAAAATATTGTGCCCAGTACATAACAGATGCAAAATAAATAAATATAAATTAATTGTATAGAGAGATGGATGGATATATATATATATATATATATATATATATATATATATATATATACATATTATTTTATCTCCTTCTTTTTTTTTTTTTTTTTTTTTTGTATCCATCAATTTTTTTCATAGATATATATAGATATATATATATAGATATATATATATATATATATATATATATATATATATAGATATAATCTCACACAGCAGGGTACCTGTTATACACTGTGAGTAATATATAATATACCAAAGCTTAGTAGCTGTTACATTCTTGGCACAGTATATTATGGACTGTATACCATATCTGAACTGCTGTGTAGTCTGTGTGTTGTATGTAATGTCCGGAGCTGTTGCTCTCTCTCTGTACAGTCTCTTCTGTGGTGATGTAATGTGTTATCTTTGTGCTTTTATAGTATGTATGATCTACATTATTGTACACTGTGCATGTATTATAGACCTTGTATACTGTGTGTGATCTATACTTTGTATCTTATGCTGTGTGTGTGTGATCTATACTTTGTATCATATGCTGTGTGTGATCTATCTTTTTGTATGGTGTACGTTCTATACACTTTATGATATGCTGTGTGTGATCTATACATTGTATCATGTGCTGTGTGTGATAGAGAGATATATATTATACATGCATACTTTGTATTGTGTGCTATATATACTTTTGTATCGTGTATGTTCTATACATTGTATCATGTGCTGTGTGTGATCTATACATTGTATCATGTGCTGTGTGTACGTTCTATACACATTACGATATGATATATATACACACACGGTATAGTGGGACTCTGTGCCCCTTCCTGCCCCCGTTGGCTATTTCGCTGCCATTCTTCCTGTGTTTTGTATATATAATTTTATCACCTTTTTGTATTCTGAGGCCCATACCCCGTATGACTCCCGGCCTCAGTCTGTGGATGGTACCACGCTCCGCTTGTGATTGTTCCTCTGACTTTAATTAGATTGCTTTTATCGGGCCAGCTGCTGCCAAGCAGAGACGACTTTGTCTGATTCAAAGTTTTTTTTATTTTTTTGTAGTAAATCCCATTCAGAGAAATCTTTCACTTATCACAAGTATTGAACAATATTCACAAGACATCCTCTGCTCAGCCTCGTTCTGTGAGAAGTGCTTCCCTTGCAGGTGTTGATGGGAGAGGTCAATGAATTCTACATGGGGTTAGCGAGCTACTGGTCTGTCGTTACTTTTACCCTCCTTTATCGCCATTGCGCTGTACGTAAGTCGGCGTTCATCCTCACAGGAGGAGAAAATAAGTAAAGAACGTAATAAGTAAAAAGCGTTTCGCCACCAAGACTTATCATGGCACATTAACCTATTCCTTCTGCTGTGACTGGAGCCTGAATATTTAATAGTGAACCTGCCGGGTACGGTGAAACAATGTAACAATCGACTTTTACATTTTTATGTTCATTGCTGAGCACTCAGCAGTGGAAAATGGAATTGTTTTGTACCTTGTGTCTGTCAGGATCTTGCATGTAGCCAGAAACGCAGAACGACACAGTGCGCCTGGATTCTGCATAGGACTATGCAAAATGGCGGCACTCAGTGAATTTTATATTATGTTATAACTTTAATCGCTGATAAATCTTGGTAGTATTTTTTATTTATTTTTTTGTGTGGTGAAAACCAAGGTTTCTCCCATGGGGAAGACCGCCTTATGTCTTAAATATAACTATATATATATATATATATATATATATATATATATATATATATATATATATAATATACACATTCTAACTTATTATTATTATTATTTTTAAATTATATATATATATATATATATATATATATATATATATATATATATATATATATAAAAAATAACATTATACATATATATATATATATATATATATATATAAAAAATAACATTATACATATATTTTTTATTTATATATTTTTGTTTAATAAAAAAATATATTATATATTTTATTAAATTTATATATACAATTTTTTTTTATATAATATTGATGATATTTTTTAATTATATAAATTCATATATGTATTTATTTTTATTTTTTTATATATATACAATTTCAGCAAGACAGGTGATTATATATTATTGTACGAGTGACACGTCTGTTTGTTTTCACCTGCTGCTGTTATAAATGATTGTATAAAGAGAGCGTCTACCTCTGTCTGCTGGGAGATTACGGGCAAACCATCCATCAGCTGATATATATATATATATATATATATATATATATATATATATATAATATATATATATATATATATTCTCGTCTTCATATACTTTACATTTATATATATATATATATATATATATATATATATATATTCTCGTCTTCATATACTTTACATTTATATATATATATATATATATATATATATATATATATATATATATATATATATATATATATCAATCAAATATATTATGTTCTTCTCTGCCTCCTGTGTATGAAGATAGCTTCCGGTCTGCAAGAGAAATCCTGATGCATAATAGGTAATGCAGAAAGTGTCTCATACAGGCTGGCTTTAGTGAGAAGAGGCACAAAATAAGTTTGCAGTTTTTTTTTCTTTTTGTTTTTAAATTTGTCTTTTTTTGTCTTTTTTTGTTTATCACTTTTTTTTATTTTTTAGTCATTTTGTTTAATGTGTTTGTTTTATTTTTGTCTGAATGTAGGCCCATTGAAGATGAGGCCACTTCATGTACTTGCCTCACTATCCTTGCTCCTCCCTGTTCTGAGCATCCTCTACTCTTTTGGCAATAGAAACAAAGTGAAGATTCTGTTGTGTGAAGTGTATTCCATTATGCGTTAATTGCCTGCTACGATCGCCCGCTGTGAAATTAAAATTATTTTTGTTTTCTTGCCAATTGGTGCTTTTTATTTTATTTATTTTTTCATAAAAATATTTTCAATTTAATAAAAATTTAAAAATCTTATGCACACAGTGACGGTAAAGACATATTTATGGTGGTATGACAGTATGTGGAAAATTGTCTCCACATGTCTTGTCTTGTGCAGTTAGAAGTATAATGGTTGTTGTAAATCTTCTCATCTTCCCATCATTCTGTAGTGTGATGGACACAAGAAGAACAAGGGGCAGAGTCTGCTCTCGGGAAACTTCTATAGAGGGATAGATATGGCATAGATACATTGATGATTAGATACATCGTTTGTTGAATAGATACAGATATGAACATCGTTTGATAGATATATAGTTTGATGAATAGATACAGATGGATGCATAGTTCTATAGATACATCGATGATTATCTACAGATAAATGCATACAGTAGTTCTATAGATACATCGATGATTATCTACAGATGGATGCATAGTTCTATAGATACATTGATGATTATCTACAGATAGATGCATAGTTCTATAGATACATTGATGATTATCTACAGATAGATGCATAGTTCTATAGATACATCGATGATTATCTACAGATGGATGCATAGTTCCATAGATACATCGATGATTATCTACAGATAGATGCATAGTTCTATAGATACATCGATGATTAGATACAGATAGATGCATAGTTCTATAGATACATCGATGATTAGATACAGATAGATGCATAGTTCTATAGATACATCGATGATTAGATGCATGGTTCTATAGATATATAGTTTAATGAATAGTTACAGATGGATAGCTAGAACGATGGATACATACATAGTTTGATAGGTAAATACAGTAAAACCTTGGTTTGAGAGCGTTTTGCAAGACAAGCTAATTTTTTAAATAAATTTTGACTTGATATACAAGTAGCGTCATGTCACAACTGGGTATAAAAGAGAAGAGAGGAGCCTACAAGTGTAGCAATATGGTTACATTTAACGAAGGTACAACATATTGCAACACTTGGAGGCACCTTTCGTCTTTTTATACTCTCTAGCTCCTGATGGTTTTTGCTTCTAATCCCCTTGTGGAGTCTTCCATTTGTGGATGGACATTTTATGGTTGCACAGCATTGCTATAATCTTTTTTTATGGACTATAAACTGAAGGACTTATGAATACAGTAAAACTTTGGTTTGCGAGCATAATTAGTTCCAGGAACATGCTTGTAATCCAAAGCACTTGTATATCAAAGCATTTTTTTATACAGGGTATTAAAGAAAAACAAGGCACCTCCTAAGTGTAGCAATAAGTTGCGTAATGTTGTACCTTCATTAAATGTACCCATATTGCTACACTTAGAGGCTCCTCTCTCTCCCTTTTTTTATACTCCGTTGTGACATGACGCTACTCTTATATATCAAGACATCGCTTGTATACCAAGGCAAAATGTATTAAAACATCTTGCAAAACGCTCTCAAACCAAGGTTTTACTGTAAATGGTTGTGGAACTAATCATTTGAGTTTCCATTATTTCTTATGGGGAAATTTGCCTTGGATTACAAGCATGTTTCTGGAACGAATTATGTCCGCAATCCAAGGTTTTACTGTAATTCAATAGATGGATACATAGTTTGATGAATCAATGGATACATATGTCTATGAATAGATAAAGATGGATACATAGTTCGATGAATAGATTCATATAGATACAGTGTATTCTTCCATGAATGGATACAGATAGTTTGATACATAGTTTGATGAATATATATAGATAGCTCGATAGATAGATAGCTCGATAGATAGATAGCTCGATAGATAGATAGCTCGATAGATAGATAGCTCGATAGATAGATAGCTCGATAGATAGATAGCTCGATAGATAGATAGCTCGATAGATAGATAGCTCGATAGATAGATAGCTCGATAGATAGATAGCTCGATAGATAGATAGCTCGATAGATAGATAGCTCGATAGATAGATAGCTCGATAGATAGATAGCTCGATAGATAGATCGCTCGATAGATAGATAGCTCGATAGATAGATAGATAGCTCAATGGATAGATAGATAGCTTGATGGATAGATAGATAGCTTGATGGATAGATAGCTCGATGGATGGATAGATAGATAGCTCGATAGATAGATAGCTCGATAGATAGATAGCTCGATAGATAGATAGCTCGATAGATCGCTCGATAGATAGATAGCTCGATAGATAGATAGATAGCTCGATGGATAGATAGATAGCTTGATGGATAGATAGATAGCTTGATGGATAGATAGCTCGATGGATGGATAGATAGATAGCTCGATAGATAGATAGATAGATAGATAGATAGATAGATAGATAGATAGATAGATAGATAGCTCGATGGATAGATAGATAGATAGATAGCTCGATAGATAGATAGAGAGAGAGATAGATAGATAGATAGATAGATAGCTCGATAGATAGATAGATAGCTCGATGGATAGATAGATAGCTCGATGGATAGATAGCTCGATGGATAGATAGATACATATTTTTCCCGAATAGCTGCAGGCAGATATAAAGTTTTATGAATAGATACAGTGTATTCTTCCATGAATAGAACAGATCTATACAGATAGTTTGATGAATAGATACAGATGGATACATAGTTCAATAGATACGTAGTTCGATGAATAGATACAGGTAGATATAAAGTTCCATGAATATCTACAGATAGATACAGTGTATTCCATGAATAGAATAGACTGATACATAGTTTGATGAATAGATAGTTGGATGGATAGATGCATACTTTTGATAGATACATGGGGGGGGGGGGGGGGGGGGGTTACTAAAGGAAAATACACTTAGCACTACAAGTGCACTTGGAAGTGCAGTCGCTGTAAATCTGAGGGGGTAGACCTGAAATGAGGGGAAGCTCTGTTGATTTTATCATCCAATCATGTGCAAGCTAAAATGTATTTTTTTTTTTTTCTTGCACGTCCCCCTCGGATCTACAGCGACTGCACTTTCAGTGGAATTTTAAGTGCACTTTGCACTTGTAGTGCCAAGTGGAGTTGCCTTTCGTAAATGACCCCCATAGTTTTGATGGATACATAGTTAGATGAATAAATACAGCTAGATATAAAGTTAGATGGATCAGTGAATGGATGGATGGATAGATATGGAATCGATACATTGGATGGATCAGTAAAGAGATGCATACATGGATGGATGCATGAATACATAGTTTGATAAATAGATATCTAGTTTGATGAATAGATACAGATGGTTTAATGAATCGATATAAAGTTAAATGGGTCAGTACAGAGATGTATGGATGGATGAATAGATATGGAATAGATACATTATTAGATGGATCATTACAGAGATGTATAGTTACATGGATGGATAGATATGGAATATATGCATGGATGGATGGATGGATAGATATGGAATAGATACATTATTGGATGGATCAGTACAGAGATGCATGGATGGATGGATACATAGTTTGATAAATAGATACGCAGTTTGATTAGATACAGATGGTTTGATGAATAGATAAATCTAGATATAAAGTTAGATGGGTCAGTACAGAGATGCATGCATGGATGGATGGATGGATGGATAGATATGGAATAGATGGATGTATGGATGTATGGATGGATGAATAGATATGGAATAGATACATTATTGGATGGATCAGTACAGAGATGCATAGTTACATGGATGGATAGATATGGAATAGATGCATGGATGGATGGATGGATGGATAGATATGGAATAGATGCATGGATGGATGGATGGATGGATAGATATGGAATAGATGCATGGATGGATGGATAGATATGGAATAGATTCATAGATGTATGGATAGATGCATGGATGGATGGATGGATAGATATGGAATAGATGCATGTATGGATAGATGGATAGATATGGAATAGATGCATGGATGGATGGATGGATGGATAGATATGGAATAGATGCATGGATGGATGGATGGATAGATATGGAATAGATGCATGGATGGATGGATGGATGGATAGATATGGAATAGATTCATAGATGTATGGATAGATGGATGGATATGGAATAGATACATTATTGGATGGATCAGTACAGAGATGCATAGTTACATGGATGGATGGATGGATAGATATACGAATGAATGGATATAAATATGCGGTTGGATGGAGATTTACACGGATGGACGAATAGCTAGATGGATGGATACATAAGTACTTCTAGATATTCAGACTGTCCATATCCCAAAGGATACACACGGTTGCGTACACACGGTTGGAATTTCCAATGGAATTTTTTCATCGGATATTCTGACCGTGTGTTTACCCCATCAGATTTATTCCTTCAGAAATTCTGACTGACTTGGAAAGAGAACATGTTCTCTTTTTTTTTTTTTTTTTTTTTCAATGGAAAAAATGTACATCGGAAATTCCGTTTCATCTGTATGAAATTCAGACGGAGGAAAATCCC
>CM056057.1:208511543-208564043 GCA_029574335.1 Rana kukunoris
GCTCTCTCTCTCTGCTTGCGCTCTCTCTCTGCTTGCGCTCTCTCTCTGCTTGCGCTCTCTCTCTGCTTGCGCTCTCTCTCTGCTTGCGCGCTCTCTCTCTGCTTGCGCGCTCTCTCTCTGCTTGCGCGCTCTCTCTCTCTCTCTCTGCTTGCGCTCTCTCTCTCTCTCTGCTTGCGCTCTCTCTCTCTGCTTGCGCGCGCTCTCTCTGCTTGCGCGCGCTCTCTCTCTCTCTGCTTGCGCGCTCTCTCTCTCTCTGCTTGCGCGCGCTCTCTCTCTCTGCTTGCGCGCGCTCTCTCTCTCTCTGCTTGCGCGCGCTCTCTCTCTCTCTGCTTGCGCGCGCTCTCTCTCTCTCTGCTTGCGCGCGCGCTCTCTCTCTCTCTGCTCTCTCTCTCTCTGCTTGCGCGCGCGCGCTCTCTCTCTCTCTGCGTGCGCGCGCTCTATCTCTCTCTGCTTGCGCTCTCTCTCTCTCTCTGCTTGCGCTCTCTCTCTCTCTCTCTCTGCTTGCGCTCTCTCTCTCTCTCTGCTTGCGCTCTCTCTCTCTCTCTCTGCTTGCGCTTTCTCTCTCTCTCTCTCTCTGCTTGCGCTCTCTCTCTCTGCTTGCGCTCTCTCTCTCTCTGCTTGCGCTCTCTCTCTCTCTCTCTCTGCTTGCGCTCTCTCTCTCTCTGCTTGCGCTCTCTCTCTCTCTGCTTGCGCTCTCTCTCTCTCCCTGCTTGCGCTCTCTCTCTCTCCCTGCTTGCGCTCTCTCGCTCTCTCTCTGCTTGCGCTCTCTCGCTCTCTCTCTGCTTGCGCTCTCTCGCTCTCTCTCTGCTTGCGCTCTCTCGCTCTCTCTCTGCTTGCGCTCTCTCGCTCTCTCTCTGCTTGCGCTCTCTCTCTCTCTCTCCTTGCGCTCTCTCTCTCTCTCCTTGCGCTCTCTCTCTCTCTCCTTGCGCTCTCTCTCTCTCTCTCCTTGCGCTCTCTCTCTGCTTCTCTCTCTCTCCTTGCGCTCTCTTCTCTCTCTCCTTGCTCTCTCTCTCTCTCTCTCTCTCTCTCTGCTTGCGCTCTCTCTCTGCTTGCGCGCTCTCTCTCTCTCTCTGCTTGCGCTCTCTCTCTGCTTGCGCGCTCTCTCTCTCTCTCTCTCTCTGCTTGCGTGCTCTCTCTCTCTCTCTCTCTCTCTCTCTCTCTGCTTGCTCTCTCTGCTTGCTCGCGCTCTCTCTCTCTCTCTCGCTCTCTCTCTCTCTCTCTCTCTCTCTCTGCTCGCTCTCTCTCTCTCTCTCTCTCTGCTTGCTCGCTCTCTCTCTCTCTCTGCTTGCACACACTCTCTCTCTGCTTGCGCGCGCTCTCTCTCTGCTTGCGCTCTCTCTGCTCGCTCTTGCGCTCTCTCTCCCACAGTTCTTCATATATTAGCCAGGAATGTAGAACGTAGTGTAACTGCACCAGCACTGGGTCACCCAGTGACCCCTGTGCACCTGTGACTCCAGTGTAGAGCATCCTGTGCCACCCAGGGACCTTGCGCACCTGTGGCTCCTGTGTCATCCAGTGACCCCTGCGCACCTGTGGTTCCTGTGCGGAGCATCCTGCCAACCAGTAACCCCTGTGCATCTGTGGCTCCTGTGCAGAGCATCTTGTGTCATCCAGTGACCCTGTGCGGAGCATCCTGTGCCACCCAGTGACCCCTGCGCACCTGTGGCTCCTGTGCCACCCAGTGACCCCTGCGCGCCTGTGGCTCCTGTGCCACCCAGTGACCCCTGCGCACCTGTGGCTCCTGTGCCACCCAGTGACCTCTGCGCGCCTGTGGCTCCTGTGCCACCCAGTGACCCCTGCGCGCCTGTGGCTCCTGTGCCACCCAGTGACCCCTGCGCGCCTGTGGCTCCTGTGCCACCCAGTGACCCCTGTGCCACCCAGTGACCCCTGCGCGCCTGTGGCTCCTGTGCCACCCAGTGACCCCTGCGCGCCTGTGGCTCCTGTGCCACCCAGTGACCCCTGCGCGCCTGTGGCTCCTGTGCCACCCAGTGACCCCTGCGCGCCTGTGGCTCCTGTGCCACCCAGTGACCCCTGCGCGCCTGTGGCTCCTGTGCCACCCAGTGACCCCTGCGCGCCTGTGGCTCCTGTGCCACCCAGTGACCCCTGCGCGCCTGTGGCTCCTGTGCCACCCAGTGACCCCTGCGCGCCTGTGGCTCCTGTGCCACCCAGTGACCCCTGCGCGCCTGTGGCTCCTGTGCCACCCAGTGACCCCTGCGCGCCTGTGGCTCCTGTGCCACCCAGTGACCCCTGCGCACCTGTGGCTCCTGTGCAGAGCATCTTGTGTCATCCAGTGACCCTGTGCACCTCTGGCTCCGGTTCAAATTATCCTGTGCTACCCAGTGACCCCCTGTGCTCTATAACCCCAGAACATCAGTATCGTCAAGTGACCCCCAATGCTCCCTGTGACTACCCTGCCCCATGTCTCCATGCAGTCTCTGAAGTTGTCTGGCCCCCTACCCTCTCCCCAGTACCCGCTGCTGCCACCCTATCCTTGGGTACACTCCTGCAATCCCTCGGTCCATCGTCCTTCTCTCCCTGCATACAGATCCCTGTCGGTGACACGCTGTGAACGAGGCTGAACTACCTCCAACGTTCCTCCTGTGTCATTTCTAGAAGCCGGCGGCTTTCAATCGATTGATCTGAGCGTCCAGAAAACGGCGTTGCAGCGAGCGAACACATGTTCCCATTGGCCTGTGATTTATTCCGAGAGATTTATTTCTTGCGATCGGCCTGATTAGGAGAGGCGCAGTCTCGTGGAAATTAATTAGTTCTGTAAATAAAGACAATATTTTATGTCTGGCGGAAAGGTCCAGACTCGGCGTCTGCCGATCGCGGCCAAACAGCCACCATTGCGTCGCCTTTTTATGAGAACGCCGATGCCAAGATTGTAATTACCGAAGGCGAGCCGGCGCTTTCCTCGTAGCGGACTCGTGCCCGAGCAGCCGTGCCAGGCTTGTTGTTTATTTTTTTTTGGTCACACGTAAAGTTGTGCATTTGTTAATTTTACATGCGCGACGCGTTTTGCGTGAACAGAGAAAGAGGGAGAGACGTTGAGGGAGATTAGCTGACATTAATGGGGTGTGAAAAGATTCAAATCTGCCGCTGAATTGATTCTCATTAAAGAGAGCAGGCAACCCACACGCCAGCTGGTAGGGAGCTGTAAGCCGTGGGCATGCTGAGACATGTAGTTCTTCTGAGAGTTGTAATTATAGCTGTAGGAAATGAGGGGTTCCCACCATCCCTGTGCAGAGTTCCCCGGACTGTACACCCGCTGTGCCCATTATGAGGGGTTCCCACCATCCCTGTGCTGAGTTCCCGGGTCTGTACACCTGCTGTGCCCATTATGAGGGGTTCCCACCATCCCTGTGCTGAGTTCCCAGATCTGTACACCCGCTGTGCCCATTATGAGGGGTTCCCACCATCCCTGTGCTGAGTTCCCGGATCTGTACACCCGCTGTGCCCATTATGAGGGGTTCCCACCATCCCTGTGCTGAGTTCCCGGGTCTGTACACCCGCTGTGCCCCATTATGAGTGGTTCCCACCATCCCTGTGCAGAGTTCCCCGGACTGTACACCTGCTGTGCCCATTATGAGGGGTTCACACCACCCCTGTGCCGAGTTCCCGGGTCTGTATACCCGCTGTGCCCATTATGAGGGGTTCCCACCATCCCTGTGCCGAGTTCCCGGGTCTGTATACCCGCTGTGCCCATTATGAGGGGTTCCCACCATCCCTGTGCTGAGTTCCCAGGTCTGTACGCCCGCTGTGCCCATTATGAGGGGTTCCCACCATCCCTGTGCTGAGTTCCCGGGTCTGTACACCCGCTGTGCCCATTATAAGGGGTTCCCACCATCCCTGTGCTGAGTTCCCGGGTCTGTACACCCGCTGTGCCCATTATGAGGGGTTCCCCGGACTGTACACCCGCTGTGCCCATTATGAGGGGTTCCCCGGACTGTATACCCGCTGTGCCCATTATGAGGGGTTCCCACCATCCCTGTGCTGAGTTCCCAGGTCTGTACACCCGCTGTGCCCATTATGACGGGTTCCCACCATCCCTGTGCTGAGTTCCTGGGTCTGTAAACCTGTGGTGGCCATTATGAGGGGTTCCCACCATCCCTGTGCTGAGTTCCCGGGTCTGTACACCCGCTGTGCCCATTATGAGGGGTTCCCACCATCCCTGTGCTGAGTTCCCGGGTCTGTACACCCGCTGTGCCCATTATGAGGGGTTCCCACCATCCCTGTGCTGAGTTCCCGGGTCTGTACACCCGCTGTGCCCATTATGAGGGGTTCCCACCATCCCTGTGCTGAGTTCCCGGGTCTGTACCAGTCTAGGAGAGGAGCCGGTACAACTGTGCAAGACTGGAGTCCCAGTTATAAAAATCTCCTTGTGATCCCGCCATGTTTAGGTACTTCCTGTTATCGGGTGACAACGCCATGTCCTCGTCTCGTTGCGCTCCTGTGTTGTCACCTTTTCACATGTGCCTCTGGTGGTGACTAGAAGTGAAAGCGACGGGACGCGTTGGCCTAAAACGGTCACTCTCAGAGCGACGGGAAGAGGCTGCAGGAGATCAGCACAAGGAGATGAGCGATGAACCCGACAATAATTGATGGGATACACGGCACAGAACACGTTAAATGGTGGTGCAGTAAGTCCTGAGATCCTGCGATGGTGACCCCCGGCCGGTTGCACTTTGCGGTCAGAGCCGGTATAATATTAGTGTCGCTCTTGTAGAGTGCTGCCCTGATCTCTCTTCATGCGGTCGGATGCACAGTGAGAGCGCGCGCTAATTACCCATTCTAAAGGTTATCCAACAAACGCTTTCCCTTCTCTCCATCTCCCTCCTCCTTTTTATCATCCCGCAGAAATCTGCTGCTTCCCGTCCCCCCCGTTCCTGGCAGATAAAATAATATTTAGCCCCATTTTCTGCGGCGGGGGGGGGGGGGGGTCGCAGAGGGGACCGGGGCCCGTGCAGCACGAGGAGGCCGATTGTGAAGCGGCATGCAAATCTGCTTTTGATTTATCTAACTCTAGCGCTTTTTTTCCATTTGAATTGATCCTGCATTAATTCTCTCCGAGCGGCGGTGCGGGGCTGCAGATGTTGCCCTGCGTTTAATAAATCAATGAGACACATCTGAATGAGTCGCTTCGCATAGCCGCCGCTCGCCGTTTGATGTCTCGATGTTATTCCGAGCTTGTTATCATGACAGATGCATTAATGTCCCGTTACGCTGTCAGCAGTCACCTGAGAGGGCGCCGCGTCTTAAAGGACCCGAGGAGAGGAAGGAGGGGGGCAGGGCGGGCTATCTATCTATCTATCTATCTATCTATCTATATCTGTCTGTCTGTCTGTCTGTCTATCTATCACATTTCTCTGTATTTTTTATCTTATCTTTCTCTCTCACTGTGTTTGATATTCTCTCTTGCTCTTCCCTCTACGTCTTTTTTTTTTTTTTTTTTCCTCTTCACTCTTCTCACTTCCTCTTTGCTCTTTTTTCTCTCTCTTCCTGTTGTGTTCTTTCTCCTCTCTTCCTCTCGTCTCTCCCTCCCTCTTCCTCTCGTCTCTCCCTCCCTCTTCCTCTTTTCTCTCCCTCCCTCTTCCTCTTTTCTCTCCCTCCCTCTTCCTCTTTTCTCTCCCTCCCTCTTCCTCTTTTCTCTCCCTCCCTCTTCCTCTTTTCTCTCCCTCCCCTCTTCCTCTTTTCTCTCCCTCCCCTCTTCCTCTTTTCTCCCTCCCCTCTTCCTCTTTTCTCCCTCCCCTCTTCCTCTTTTCTCTCCCTCCCCCTTCCTCTGTTCTCTCCCTCCCCCTTCCTCTGTTCTCTCCCTCCCCCTTCCTCTGTTCTCTCCCTCCCCCTTCCTGTTTTCTCTCCCTCCCCCTTCCTCTTTTCTCTCCCTCCCCCTTCCTCTTTTCTCTCCCTCCCCCTTCCTCTTTTTTCTCTCCCTTCCCCTTCCTCTTTTTTTTTGTCTCCTTTCCCCCTCCTCTTTTCCCCTTCCTCTTTTTTTCTCTCCCTTCTCCTTCCTCTTCCTCTTTTTTTTTCTCTCCTTTCCCCTTCCTCTTTTTTTTTTGTCTCCTTTCCCCCTCCTCTTTTTTTTCTCTCCTTTTCCCTTCCTCTTTCTTTTTCTCGCCCTTCCCCTTCCTCTTCCTCTTTTTTTTTTCTTTCCCTTCCCCTTCCTCCTTTTTTCTCTCCCTTCCCCTTCCTCTTTTTTTTCTCTCCCTCCCCCTTCCTGTTTTCTCTCCCTCCCCCTTCCTGTTTTCTCTCCCTTCCTCTTTTTTCTCTCCCTTCCCTTTCCCCTTCCTCTTTTTTTTTTCTTTCCCTCTCCCTTCCTCTTTTTTCTCTCCCTTCCCCTTCCCCTTCCTCTTTTTTTTTCTCTCCCTTCCCCTTCCTCCTTTTTTTTTCTCTCCTTTCCCCTTCCTTTTTTTTTTGTCTCCTTTCCCCCTCCTTCTTTTTTTTCTCTCCCTTCCCCTTCCTCTTTTTTTTTGTCTCCTTTCCCCCTCCTCTTTTTTTTCTCTCCTTTCCCCTTCCTCTTTTTTTTTCTCGCCCTTCCCCTTCCTCTTCCTCTTTTTTTTTTTCTTTCCCTTCCCCTTCCTACTTTTTTCTTTCCCTTCCTCCTTCTTTTTTCTTTCCCTTCCCCTTCCTCCTTTTTTCTTTCCCTTCCCCTTCCTCCTTTTTTCTTTCCCTTCCCCTTCCTCCTTTTTTTTCTCTCCCTTCCCCTTCCTCTTTTTTTTTTTCTCTCCCTTCCCCTTCCTCTTTTTTTTTTCTCTCCTTTCCCCCTCCTCTTTTTTTCTCTCCTTTCCCCTTCCTCCTTTTTTTTCTCGCCCTTCCCCTTCCCCTTCCTCTTCCTCTTTTTTTTCTCTCCCTCCCCCTTCCTGTTTTCTCTCCCTCCCCCTTCCTGTTTTCTCTCCCTTCCTCTTTTTTCTCTCCCTTCCCTTTCCCCTTCCTCTTTTTTTTTTCTTTCCCTCTCCCTTCCTCTTTTTTCTCTCCCTTCCCCTTCCCCTTCCTCTTTTTTTTTCTCTCCCTTCCCCTTCCTCCTTTTTTTTTCTCTCCTTTCCCCCTCCTTTTTTTTTCTCTCCCTTCCCCTTCCTCTTTTTTTTTTGTCTCCTTTCCCCCTCCTCTTTTGCACTTCCTCTTTTTTTGTCTCCCTTCTCCTTCCTCTTTTTTTTTTTTCTTTCCCTTCCCCTTCCTCCTTTTTTCTCTCCCTTCCCCTTCCTCCTTTTTTTTTCTCTCCCTTCCCCTTCCTCTTCCTCTTTTCATCCTCTTCTCTCCCTCTTGCTCTCTCTTCTCTCTCTTCCTCCTTCTCTTTCTCTCTCAATCTTTGCGGTGGGGCGTATTCCCATTGCCCACTATGCAGAGAGAGAGGACACAAAGGCCAATACTGTCTCCCATTAAAATATTCCTAACGTTGAGCTCCAGTCAGTTACTTGGTTTAGACTGAGATGATGTCACCAGTCTGCTGCAGGCAAGAGGAGGCATTTCCTCAGTCTCCCCCCCCCCCCCCAGACTGTTCATTGTGACTTTGTAGAAAGTTGCAAAATAAGAGGCAGCAGCAAGAGCTGATCTGTGTCACCAGGATTTACACGATTGCATCATCTCTGAGTCGCCATCTCAGTCCAGGAAGTAAATGGTGACCCCTGAATGATGCCTAAACAGAGATGGCGCCGTCCTTCTGGAGAGAAAAGCAGATGAAGGCGTTGTCAGGGGGCGTCATGTGATCTCTGGGAGGTAGGAAATACCTGGAAGAGGTTACACTGACGTGAAATAATACATCTGATGACAGGTCCTCTTGAGCGGCCCGGAATTGCCCCATCTTGGCTCTCGGTTGAGTTTTTTTTAATTTTTCCAATTTCAGGAATTGGATTTTCTTGCTCTCTTCCATTCCTCACCTGGACCGCCACTTAATCTTCAAACAAAAACTTGTCCCCCTCCGGGGCTCCGCTCAGTACACAGTGTTTGGACGGCTGCTGATTTATGGCAGGTGTTGTTTTAATTAATAGGGGGGTAAGCGCTGCCAGCCGCTTCCCGGATGATGGAATATTCTGGACGAACCCCCGCTTCTCTCCCAGTTCCTCTTGAGTTGTAAAACCTTTACCAGCTCTAAAGAAAAAACCGAACGTGCATTGTAAATAGTCAGATATTACAGTTGGGCGGAGTCACAAGGATGTAACCATTTGTGGGGGGGGGGCAAGGGAGGGCCCAGGAGGTGGGAGGGCCCAACCAGGAAAGCCCCGCCCCTGTATTTCCCAGCTGGGGGTTCAGGTTACATCCTGATACAAAGTAACAATTAACTTCCATTTATTTTTCAGTTATTAACAGTTGGAGCCTCCGATAGGGCGAGGATGGGAACTCTAGTTTGGCGGTGGGGGGGGGGGGGGGTCTATTGACTCTAAGGGGGGACACTGAAGGGGACCCGGATGTAAGGGGGACTTTGATGAGGACCTTCAAGTTAATAGGGGGGATTCTGTTGACTTGAATGTAAGGGGGGCCAGTGATTGGGACCCTGATGTAAGGAGGGGGGCAGTGATTGGGACCCTGATGTAATGAGGCGGGGGGCAGTAATTGGGACCCTGATGTAAGGGAGGGGGGCACTGATTGGGACTCTGATGTAAGGGGGGGGCACTGATGGAGACCCTGGTTGTAAGGGGGGGCGACACTGGTTGAGACCTGGATGTAAGCGGGGGACACTGATTGGGACCTTGATGTAAGGGGGGACACTGGGACCTTGATGTAAGTGGGGAACACTGTTTGGGACCCTGATGTAAGGGGGGACACTGTTTGGGACCCTGTAAGGGGGGGGAACACTGATGGGAACCCTGATGTAAGGGGGGGAACTGATGGGGGACCTTGATGTAAGGGGGGAAACTGATGGGGACTCTGATGTAAGGGGGGAAACTGCTGGGAACCCTGATGTAAGGGGGGGACACTGCTTAGGACCCTGATGTAAAGGGGGAAACTGCTTAGGACCCTGATGTAAAGGAGAGGGGACCCTGTTGTAAAGGAGGGACAGAAAGTCGTATTGATTTGTCTGTGGATTGAAGTTTGCAACGCGCAGCTGCCCCGGCCCCGGCTCTCCTCTTTATGATTTTCTCAGCTGCCATTGATCTCGCCGTTTTATTGCATTCATTATTTATTAAAAGAATTTGCAAGCTAAACACAACGCTAAGCTGGTTTGCACACTGGGACTGCACTTAGGAAATTGAATGGAAATTGCATTAGAGGTGAACATCTGTGCCGAGGTTTTTTTTTTTTTTTCGTGGCTGCTGTTTATGGGTTTGGAGGAAAAAAAAGAGTTGTATTGGATTAACAGGAGCTCTATAAGTAGAAACAAAAATATTAGCAGCCGTGTTAAGCGCTTTCAAACGTGCGCCGTTTTTACGCTCCGGTGCTGGAACTGATTTTTTTTTCATGTGTGTGTATATATATATATATTTTTTTTTAAAGAAACACAAACTGTTAAATCAGTCACATAGTTTAGGCTAAAATGACAGATATTTTTATATATATATATATATATAATATATATATAATATATTTTTTTTACTTAAATTTTTTTGGATACTTTGGATTAACAGGTGCTCTATAAGTAGAAACAAAAATATCAGCAGCCGTGTTAAGCACTTCCAAACGTGCGCCGTTTTTACGTCCGGCGCTGGAACTGTATTTTTTTTATTTTTTTAAGGAAACGCAAACTGTAAAATAAGTCACATAGTTTAGGCAAAAATGACATATATATAATGTGTGTGTGTGTGTGTGTATATGTGTATAATATATATAATTTTTTTTTATTCAGTTTTTTGAAAAAAAGCTGGAACTGAATATATATATATATATATATATATATATTCAGTTCCAGCTTTTTTTCAAAAAATTGAATAAAAAAATAAAATATAATAATAATAATATAAAAATAAAAAATCTGTATATAATATAATTTTTATTTTTTAAAGAACGCAAACTGTTAATCAGTCACATAGTTTAGGCTAAAATGACACAGATTATTTTTTATATATATATTTTATTTATATTTTAAAAAAAGAGTTGTATTGGATTAAAGGAAACGCAAACTATTAATCAGTCACATAGTTTAGGCTAAAACGCGCGCAAGACGCTTTTCCCGACTTGTTCATTCCCCCGACTTAGTTGGGGTAGGCGGTACACTTTGGTGGGGGTGGGTCAGCCACGCCCTGTGATCTTTGACCTCTGGGAACCCGCCTTCTGACCTTTTGGGGGAGGTCCCAATTCCTGAGATGTAGCCATATTCTTCAATGGGAAACCTTAACCCCTGACCCTAAACCAAATTCCTAACCCTAAACCCTACTCCTTTTATTTATATATATATATATATATATATATATATATATATATATATAAAAACTGGTTTCAGCCTTAGTAGGGTTCGATGTTCAGTTTGGGGTCCACACACTTGCTTTTCCATCTTTCTTTCTTCTTTTTTTTTGTGAGCATGCACATTTTTTTTTGGTCTTGCTCGAACAGAGTTTTTTATTTTTATTTTTTAGATTTATTTATATAATATTTTTTTTAATAAAAAAATAAATGTGTGTGTGTGTGTGTATATATATATATATATATATATAATGTGTATGTATGTAAAAGAAAAAAGGAATAAAAATATAATTTTTATGAACATCTGTACCAGTGCAAAAAACATTCCATGAACATCTGTACCAGAGCACAAAACATCTACAATAATGTTCCACTGTGACATCAACATCTGTCAGTGTCCGCCAGTGGAGATCAACTGTCCCAGTGTCCCCATGAACATCTGTACCAGTGCTTATAAACCTCTGTACCAGTGCACAAAAAATCTGCAATAGTGTTCGATTGTGACAACATCTGTCAGTGTCCCCATAAACATCTGTACCAGTGCAAAAAAACCTCTGTCAGTGTGTTCCCATGAACAACCAGTGCACAGAACATCTGTACCAGTGCAAAAAAACTGTCAGTGTCTCCATGAACATCTGTACCCGAGCACAAAACACCTGCAATAATGTTCCACTGTGACATCATCATCTGTCGGTGTCCGCCAGTGGAGATCAACATCTGTCATAGTGTACAAGTGCACAAAAACTTATCTTCATGTACTAGTGTCCCACCAATAAATAAATAAAAGCCTTGTGCTCGCGTGTAAAGACGAACGCACACGTACGCATACGTAAAGAGCGATCACACCACACATGCGAGACGCCGCAATCGTCATAGCGAGAGCAATAATTCTAGCACCAGACTTCCTGTGCAACTCTAAACTGGTAACCAGTAAAGGCTTATAAAGCGTCGCCTATAGAGGTTTTTAAAGACCGAAGTCTGGTGCCGTATTTTTTTATTTAATTTTTTCTCAACATAATTGGAAATATCTTTAACCACTTCCCGCCCGGTCAATAGTCTATTGACGTCCGGGAAGTGGTTCTGTAATCCTGACTGGACGTCTATTGACGTCCTGCAGGATTAAATGCCGATCACGGAGGCTCTTTACCACGTGATCAGCCGCGTCCAATCACGGCTGATTACGATGTAAACAGGAAGAGCCGTTGACCGGCTCTTCCTGACCCGCGTCTGACAGACACGAGTAGAGGAGAACCGATCGGCGGCTCTCCTGACGGGGGGTTCGCGCTGATTGTTTATCAGCGCAGCCCCCCCTCGGATGCCCACACTGGACCACCAGGGAGTGCCCCCTGTGCTCAATAGAGATAATAAGGCAAAACAAAAAACAAAATCAAACAATCAATGCCCACAAATGGGCACTGACTGGCAACATGGGCACTGACTGAAATGATGGCCAGCAATGCCATCAGTGCCACCCCTCAGTGTCCATCAGTGCCCACCTATGCCCACCTATCAGTGCCCATCAGTGCCGCCTATGAGTGCCCATCAGTGTAGCATACCAGCGCCACCTATCAGTGCCCATCAGTACCACCTCATCAGTGCCCATCAGTGCCGCCATATCAGTGCCCGTAATTGAAGATGAAAACGTACTTTTTTACAAAAAAAAATTAACAGAAAAAAATAAACGATTTTTCTTGAAAAATGTCGGTCTTTTTTTAGTTGTTGCGCAAAAAATACAAATCGCAGAGATGATCAAATACCACCAAAAAAAAACTCTATTTGTGGGAACAAAATGATAAAAAATTTGTTTGGGTACAGTGTAGTCCGACCGCGCCATTGTCATTCAAAGTGCAACAGCGCTGAAAGCTGAAAATTGGCCTGCGCAGGAAGGTGCGTGAGTGCCCCCCGGTATGGAAGTGGTTAAAAATAATATTTTGGGTCTCATGGCCACTCTGCCGCTGGTTTCAGTTGCTTATTTGCTCCGTATTTTTACGGCTCCTGCCTACGCCATGGTCGCTTCTAAGCGCAGGCGTTGGCTGTAGGCGGAGCCTTGGGGAGAAGAGCTTGCAGTCTATTGATTACACGGCAATGTTTTGTTCGTATTTATAATTCATGATCGGCAGGAGGTCTCTAAGTTACCGACTCGGCTGCTGCTGATGAGTTGTCAGCTTGGATGGGCAGTAAATAATTCAGAGTATAGAGGAGGGGGAACCGGTTCCTCGTCAATGATTAATATACGGACACTTAGAATGTGGGTGACGCCCTGAGGACCCCCCTCCCCGTCAAGGTGTACCGTATTTATATATACATTGCGCTCGGATGGATGGAAATTAGAACTCAGTTGTTGGGGAACCCCCCGCCCCGGATACACCGTGTGCTCAACCATGTGAGCTTGGTCCAGATATAGTAAAGAGAACCGGTCTGTAATCTGGAGTTGCACGAGCGACCCCCAGAATCCCTTATTGAGTGGACTGACTGAAGCTTCATCCGAATCAAATCTCACCCCTTGTACACGGCACCGGGGCACGGTCATCTAGAGCCCAGGGGCTAACGTGCCAAACTGCACCCCCCCCCCCCCAAGTGTATGAACAATGTGTCCGCAAAAATCCCCCCACAAAATCTGCATGAGCACTATAACTGCATGCTGCCAAAGCCTAAGCATAATGAGCTGAAAATCCCCTTTCGCACAAATCTTTGCCAAAAATAATGTGTATTTTTTTCTTACCTCTTTAGATAAAAAAGTGTACACTGTTTTTGTATGTATTGTGTGTGGTATATGTGGTATATGTGTGTGTATGTGTGTATATATATATATATATATATATATATATGTATATATATATGTGTGTATTATATATGTATGTGTATATGTATGTGTATATGTATATGTGTATGTGTGTGTATATATATATATATACCATATATATATATATATTATATATATATATATATATATATTTATTATTATAATATATATATATTTATATATATTTATATATATATATATATATTTATATAATAATATATATTATTTTACTATACATATTAATTTATTATATTATAATTATATTTTAATAACAAAAAAAATATACTTGTTTCCCAAACAAAACAAAATACATTTTATGGTCATTTTCAATAACTCAAATTATAAAATAACAAATGTATATATATATATATTTTTTATTTACAGTAAAGATTATTAAAAAAAAAAAAAAAAAAAAAAAACACTGAACAGAAAAGTTTGTGTTTTTAATAGATGCCACAGAATTATTATTATTTATTTTTAAGCACACTATTGGCATATATTTTTCTCTGGCATTTATAGACAAACTTTTTTTCTAGTCCAGTGTTTTTTTTCAGAGATATTTATATATGTGTGTGTGTGTGTATAGGGTGTGTTGGATGTGTATATTATATATATATATATATATATATATATATATATTATATATATATATATATGTGTGTGTGTGTGTGTGTGTGTGTGTATATATATTATATATATATATTATATATATTATATATACACATAATTTTTTTTACTGTAAATAAAAAAATATATAGAATTTTTTTATAATTTGACCCATTTTAAAATGACCATAAAATTATGTTGTTTGTGCAAAAAGTACTTTTTTTATTTCATTATTATTTCGTTTTGTTTTTGCAGCACTAAAAACAAATGGCAATGGTAAAAATGATGGTTTAAGTGTAAAAAAAAACAAAGAAAACAAAAATAATATCTAATGTGAGAAGAGAAGGAAGGAGTTAATTGGGGTTGATTATTTAAAGAAGGGTTACTAAACCGTTAAAACGAAATACATTTTAAAACTATTAACTTTAACTTTTAACCCAACCCCAGTGTCTCCTCAACGGGCCGGCCTTGCTACCCGGAGGCAGTAAGGATTGGCCGATCACATGACTACTGTGATTGGCAGTGGTCACATGACCAGGAGCCCAGCTGCCTGCTCCCGATCATTACTAGTGACTGGGAGTTGTCCGCTGGCAGCGCGCTCTTGGGCTGTCCATAGACACGTGTGGGGTGTGGCCAATAAAGCCCCGCCCTCTTTGCCACTGCACTGTTACATAAGCAGCAAGAGGTTAAATGAGGTCATAAGCTGATTAAGGGTCACACCTTTGATCTATCGATTGAATGAATTGGTAAATACAATGTGACAATAAGTTGTTACATTGAATTTTCTCGTTGACACTTGCACACTGTCTGCAGGAGAGGATACATTTTGACAGTGGCTCCTGCTGTGTAATAACAATTCCTGGCTGTCATTTTGACAGCCGGTAATTGAAGCAATGGGAAAAGAGCTGGGCGTAACCGATACATCAGCCTATGAATGTTGTTGAAGGACTTTGGGACATATCTCTTGTTGATGACAACCCCTGGAAGTGACTGACCGATACTTTTCAGCAGTGGTGCGTACAGCGCATTTCCTGCCTATATCCCCCCCCAGCATTCTTCCCGATGCTCGTCATCCATGGGCCCCAAGCCCCTCTGTGACTGGTTCTCTTTAAAGCGAGTTTTGGCCCACCGGCTCCTCTCTTCGGCGTCTCGCCGCAGCTGAGCAGTTCCCAAATCTCGGCGAGATAACGGCGGCAGCCTCCAACCCCGGAGAGGCTTCTTCCTCCCTGTATCTCATAATGGGATTTGGGCGCTCTGTGATCCGGGAAGGTCGCGGCTCGTCCTAAACCAGAAGCAGCCCCGGGGCCGTATAATTACTTCACAGTCGGCGCGCAAATGCCTTGTAATCATGTGAATATCATTTGTAACGAGAAGAGCGTTTGTGCTTATCGGGTACACGAGCCGCCGCGGTTCCGGTGGGACGTTCTGTAGGATATTAATACTCCGGCTTCTTCTATAGAGGGGGAGAGTAAGCAAGGTCTGAAGTTCCAGCGAAGCTCCCCCCCCCCCCCCAGCCGCCCCCAGGAGTTTAGATTTTATTAATTTTATTGGTGGAATACGTAAAACACCAAATTCTTCAAGATTTTCAAATCAGGGTCCCCATTGGAGACCCCCCTTGCATCGGGGTCCCCATTGGAGACCCCCCTTGCATCGGGGTCCCCATTGGAGACCCCCCTTGCATCGGGGTCCCCATTGGAGACCCCCTTGCATCGGGGTCCCCATTGGATACCCCCCTTGCATCGGGGTCCCCATTGGATACCCCCTTGCATCGGGGTCCCCATTGGATACCCCCCTTGCATCGGGGTCCCCATTGGAGACCCCCCTGCATCGGGGTCTCAATTGGAGTCCCGCACCCCCTCTTACTTCAGGACCTTCTTCGAAGTCCCCCCCCCCTTACATCAGGGCCCCATCAGAGTCCCCTCCTGCCACAGTAAACCTTACATAGAGGAGTGCATGAAGCCAGAAAGTGCCTGCAAAGAAGATGCAGGATTCCAGCAACATTACAATAAAATAAGGATGGGGGAAAAAATGGGCTGGTGCTGATTTTTTTTTTTTTGGGGGGGGGGGGGGGGGCAAACCAAACCAAACCAAAGCCAAACTGCCTTCCCTACCCATTGGAGTCAGATGGGAATGTGAATGCAGTGGTGATCAGAAGCTTTCTTAAGAAGGAGGCAGGTCAGGCAGACATGGATCCAGGCTGCAGCTCCTCGCTGTGGGGCCATTGCTTCTCCTCCAGGCCGAACAGGAAGTGGCTCCTGACTAAGACCTTATTGGCCAAGAGTCCTAAGATTGCTTCCTGATTGGCCAGGATGAGCATCAGGTAGACAATAGCCAATTTTCGCTATTGTCAAACAAGTGTGTGGGCTCCAGGGGGGAGGGGGGGGGCAGAGCTCATTCTTCTTTTTTTTTAAGCCAATTACAGCTTCCGGTTCTAATCGCGTGCTTAAAAAAAAAGCTGTAATTGGCCTAAAAAAAAACATTGAAATCCATGCGTCTGGTGCCCTGCATGTAGAATAGGGGGCCAGATACATGGATGGGGGCGGTGGCGCCCATGCGCCCCCTATAAACAGGCTGCCACTGCTGACGACTACATCTCGGCCTAGGACAGTGATGGCGAACCTTGGCACCCCAGATGTTTTGGAACTACATTTCCCATGATACTCATGCACTCTACAGTGTAGATGAGCATCATGGGAAATGTAGTTTCAAAGCATCTGGAGTGCCAAGGTTCGCCATCACTGGCCTAGGTAAAGTCACGGACTAGACCAGTGATGGCGAACCTTGGCACTCCAAATGTTTTGGTACTACATTTCCCATGATGCTCATGCACTCTGCAGTGTAGATGACCATCATGGGAAATTTAGTTTCAAAGCAACTGGTGTGCCAAGGTTCGCCATCACTGTCCTAGGCAAAGTCACAGACTAGACCAGTGATGGTGAACCTTGGCACTCCAGATGTTTTGGAACTACATTTCCCATGATGCTCACCTACAGTGCAGAGTACGTTGGCACCCCAGATGTTTTGGAACTACATTTGCCATAATGCTAATGCACTCTGCACTGTAGGTGAGTGTAACGGTCAGGGGTTAACGCCGTTTACGATATTCTATTCCGAACTCAAGACAGCTGATCGACACTCCACAATCTGGCAGACAGGACCCATTGGGATTTCCCCAGAAACTAGACACACATCTCTGTTTGAGGTTCAAAACGAATAGACACTTTAATGGTAAACTCAGGCTCTTATACAGTTAGAAACCCCAAGGAACAATGGCTTAACTCCACCCACAACATGAAACAATGAACTCAATACACATCTATTAGGAGACAGACATCCTGTCTCCGAGATAATCTACATGAGCTAATTACTAATCGTTTACCCAGGCAAGGTGACTCTAAGATAGGCTCTTCTCACCTGCTATACAATACACATTTATCATCAATATAACTTTACACAATACAGTGTCAATTAGCATCACACAATGAAAGGTTCTTAAGATCCAGACTAAGGTTCATTTACATGACAGTAGCAGACACCATTCAACACCTTAACAGTCTGTGTTCCCACATTGAATGAATTACTCTTTCTATTGACCGTTTGGGTTGAGAATCAACAACCTGTAATATTTCAAGATATCCTGGAATACATTGTGAATTATCATTACTGTCCTATCTCCTGTAATCCAAGATATCATTTCTCAGTCATCCTATGGCCCGAGTGGACATAGGATGACCCTAGACGCAAGAGTCATTGGTGTAGCTGAAACGGGAGTACACCACACCCTTCAAGAGCCTCTGGGTCCCGTGGGCCATTCCATTACAGTGAGCATCATGGGAAATGTAGTTCCAAAACATCTGGAGTGCCAAGGTTCACCATCACTGGTTTAGTCTGTGACTTTGCCTAGGCCAGTGATGGCGAACCTTGGCACCCCAGATGTTTTGGAACTACATTTCCCATGATGCTAAGGTTTGCCATCACTGGACTAGATGGTAAACAAATGAATGTGTTGGCAAATGCCCCAAAAAATGGGTATGCATCATTTTTGGCAACACAGTTCACCAAGGTTCCCAGAAAAAGATTGCCATGTGTCATGGCATCCTGCAACATGCAAATTGGATCTGTGTTGCCATAGAGCATTAGGCTCCTATTAAATGGCATCTCAAGGTCCTAACAAACGCGTTTCGTCCGGAAGGGTTTCCACGTGCGCACCGATTTAGCATGGTGTCCCTTCGCCTAACCTTCTAGGAAATCCTCATCTACCACTCGAAGCGAAGATGGCATCTGGCAGACAATGGCGGGCTCCGGGGTCTATTTTTAGGCGGAAGCGCCTCGTTTCAGCGAGCGCGCGCGGCTCCGACCGTCCTGACATGTGTGCACCCAGGGCGCAGACGGTTCCCCCTGCAGATGGGCCGCTACTTATTACCGTCATGTAGAATAAAATTAATTGTCTTCTGAAATTAATTTCTCGCTCGCCTCCGGCTCCATTTTCATAGAGGACACACAGTTGCCTGTTTAATGCAGAGATACTGTTTAATCACATTAATATCTCACCCCCCACTGCCCCCCCCGCCGCAACCCCCACCTCCCCGGGCCGCGCAGATAATTGTACAAACCAACAGCAAATTCTGTGTCTTTAAGTTCTTTTTATGATTAAATTATGCAAATGGCTTCTCGCCTGCCCTTCAAAGCGCTAATCATCTAATTAGGAGTGATGTGTGATGGTTGCAGACGGCAGAGTTGGGGTGATGGTGGGCGGCGGGATGGTGGGAGTGGATGGGGGGTCTTCAAGTGTTACTGGTCTGGATATAAATATTGCTTTAATGGGGGGGAGCGTTAGATCTGCAATGGGGAAAATTCAACCGCCATCTTAGCCTAGTCTTGTCCATGCGCAGGGCTGTCTTAATGATAGGGCACGCCAGGGGCCCCAGTTGCATGGAGGGCCCCTGCTCTTTCCCCAAAGCAGCTGGTCCTTAAACCCGGGCTGCCCCTTCTACATCCCAGATATCTCCCCAGCACTCTGACCCCTCTACACCCCAGATATCCCCCCAGCACTCTGACCCCTCTCCGCCCCAGATATCCCCCCCAGCACTCTGACCCCTCTACACCCCAGATATCCCCCCAGCTCTCTGACCCCTCTACACCCCAGATATCCCCCCAGCTCTCTGACCCCTCTACACCCCAGATATCCCCCAGCACTCTGACCCCTCTCCGCCCAAGATATCCCCCCCAGCACTCTGACCCCTCTACACCCCAGATATCCCCCAGCTCTCTGACCCCTCTACACCCAGATATCCCCCCAGCTCTCTGACCCTCTCTACACCCCAGATATCCCCCAGCTCTCTGACCTCTCTACACCCCAGATATCCCCCCAGCACTCTGACCCCTCTACACCCCAGATATCCCCCCAGCACTCTGACCCCTCTACACCCCAGATATCCCCCAGCACTCTGACCCCTCTACACCCCAGATATCCCCCCAGCACTCTGACCCCTCTCCGCCCCAGATATCCCCCAGCACTCTGACCCCTCTCCGCCCCAGATATCCCCACCAGCACTCTGACCCCTCTCCGGCCCCAGATATCCCCCCCAGCACTCTGACCCCTCTCCGCCCAGATATCCCCCCCACAGCACTCTGACCCCTCTCCGCCCAGATATCCCCCCCCCAGCAGCACTGACCCCTCTCCGCCCCAGATATCCCCCCCCCCAGCACTCTGACCCCTCTCCGCCCAGATATCCCCCCCAGCACTCTGACCCCTCTCCCGCCCAGATATCCCCCCCAGCACTCTGACCTTCTACACCCCAGATATCCCCCCCAGCACTCTGACCCTTCTACACCCCAGATATCCCCTCAGCACTCTTGCCCCTCTACACCCCAGGGCTGAATAAAAGCTTGCAAAGGGCCCCTGGGCTGCTGTTTGGAGTAGGGTTGCCACTGTTTCTTAAAGCCAAACTCGAACACTTTTTGGAGGCGCACAGTAACATTCCTGTGGCAACCCTGTGGGAGTAATAGTGTCCCATCATTGGTGTCTGTGCAAGGAATAGTGTCCCACCATTGGTATCAGTGGGAGGAATAGTGCCCCATCGTTGGTGGTGCTTTATATTACTGTGGTAATCAGTTTGGTGTTTGTTTCTCTTGGTTTCTAGTAGACCAAGCTGAGGTCTTTTCTGGGTACCTCTTGCCCGGAGTTCTTCTTTAACCAGTATGGGGAACGCAGTCTTCCTCTCTATACTGGAGCTGAACTGGCTGGGTTGGAAGGTTCGGCTCTTATCATTTACATGTTTTTTGCGCTCGCAGGATTCGCCGCAGTCTTTCTTCTCCCATCTGAATAAAAACTACACTTCAAATAACACAACAAAGCCGGAGACTGCAGGCAGAAACATTTGATCCTTCGTCTCAAATATCAGGGGTCACCCGGGGGCTAGGTGTCACTTCTTCTTCCCGTCCTTTTTTTATATCCTACCTCCAGGGACACGTGACGGTGAATAATCCACATCGGGGTTAACCCCTCGTGCTCCGTGGATTCTCCCCCCAAACCCCCCACCAAGGTGGAAATGGTCAGCGTTGTGTGCCCGCAGAGTGCGAATGTTCACCTGTAATATTTGTGTGCGTGGAAACACGCGTATTTTAACAATTTTATTGCGGCAATTTTAGAATCCTTTAAAAACTCCCCCCCCCCCCCCCCTTTTTTTTTTTTTACTGCGTCTGCGGGGAGATTTACTTTCCGCCATCAGAAGATAATTCTTGATGGATACTTTTGACCACCGCGTTGTCTGGGGGCTTTTTTGGCCGAACTGGTATCTGTATGCAGGTTCCCTATTTAGTGCCAACTTGTGATGTACAATCTGTAGAATATCCTGTATAGCGCCAACATGTCATGTAGGGATGTACAATCTGTAGAATGACCTGTACAATATAGCACCAACGTGATCAATGGGAGGAATAGTGTCCCATCATTGGTGTCCGTGGGAGGAATGGTGTCCGTGGGAGGAATAGTGTCCCATCATTGGTATCGGTGGGAGGAATAGCGTCCCATCATTGGTGTCAGTGGGAGGAATAGTGTCCCATCATTGGTGTCAGTGGGAGGAATAGTGTCCCATCATTGGTGTCAGTGGGAGGAATAGTGTCCCATCATTGGTATCGGTGGGAGGAATAGCGTCCCATCATTGGTGTCAGTGGGAGGAATAGTGTCCCATCATTGGTGTCAGTGGGAAGAATAGCGTCCCATCATTGGGTGTCAGGGGGAGGTAGTGTCCCATCATTGGGGTGGTGGGGGAGGAATAGTGTCCATCATTGGTGTCAGTGGGGGGGGAATGTGTGCCCTCATGGTGTCAGTGGGGGGGAATAGTGTCCCATCATTGGTATCGGTGGGAGGGAAGGAAATAGCGTCCATCATTGGTGTCAGTGGGAGGAATAGTGTCCCATCATTGGTGTCAGTGGGAGGAATAGCGTTCCATCATTGGTGTCAGTGGGAAGAATAGCGTCCCATCATTGGTGTCAGTGGGGAGGAATAGTGTGCCCATCATTGGTGTCAGTGGGGGGAAGTAGGTGTCATCATTGGTTGTCAGTGGTGGGGGGAATAGTGTCCCATCATTGGTGGCAGTGGGAGGGAATTGCGTCCCATTCATTGGTGTCAGTGGGAGGAATAGCGTCCTTCATTGGTGTCAGTGGGAGGAATAGCTTCCCATCATTGGTGTCAGTGGGAGGATAGTGTCCCATCATTGGTGTCAGGGGAGGAATAGTGTCCCGTCATTGGTTCAGTGGGAGGAATAGTGCGTCCATCTTGGGGTCATGTGGGAGGAATAGCGTCCCATCATGGTGTCAGTGGGAGGAATAGCGTCCCATCATTGGTGACAGTGGGGGAATAGCGTCCCATCATTGGTGTCAGTGGGAGGAATAGCATCCCATCATTGGTGTCAGTGGGAGGAATAGCATCCCATCATTGGTTTCAGTGGGAGGAATAGCGTCCCATCATTGGTGTCAGTGGGAGGAATAGCATCCCATCATTGGTGTCAGTGGGAGGAATAGCGTCCCATCATTGGTTTCAGTGGGAGGAATAGCGTCCCATCATTGGTTTCAGTGGGAGGAATAGCGTCCCATCATTGGTATCAGTTGTGGATGGAATAGTGCACTGAGAACTGGATAGTTGCAAGCCAAGGGCCACATCTGGCCCCAGGGCCGCAGTTTGGAGACCACTTATTTCCATCATGGACAGTTTGTATCCATTTGTACAATTTATCAGACATAGAAATCTCTCTGTCTTTCTTTTTTGGAGTTTCTGCTTCACATATTTGATATCTTTGGGGTCTTTTACACACAAAATTGTTCTTCCTTAAATTTTATAAGCCATTTTCTTGTAAGATCGGCAACATTAGAAAACATATCAACCTTTTGTACATTTTGTCTTAAACTGTATTTTTGGTTTTCGGTTCTGGGTGCCCGATTATTCATTTCATCGTAGGTAGCCAAAAAAAAAAAAAAAATCAAAATTGACAGACGTCCACGTATTTTATTGGGTGTTTCATATTCCGGGAGAGGACGTTGTGTCTGTTGCAATTGTTTATATGTTGGCCGCTGTTCGGTCTGTGTCTGTCGATTCTTGAACATCTGTAGGGCCCGGCAGGTGTCGCGGTGGCCGGTCACATGAGAAGGTGATGCAGCGGGTGCTGCGATATATCAACCAATAATGAGGTGTTGTGGGGACGGTTCATGTTGAGGTTTCCGGGATGGATGGTAGTGTGGGGCTCTCACTTATTTATATATTTTTTTTTTTTTTTTAACATCTCGTTTGATATTTTTCTCATTAAATATTCTTTAAGACGAAACTTCCTCAAAAATTGGCATTCGACTACTAGAGCATCTGCTGTACTAAAATCTTCATATGTAGCACTCCTCCTGTTGGTTGGGGGTGATGGGGAATGACCCCCCCCTCCTAACTTGTGAAGAAAACTAACATTTCCATCTGAGGTCTTGGTGTATGGTGGGGAGAAAAATAAGTTTTGTGTGTCGATCAGGGTTCAGGAGAGCGGTACGCGCAAGGTGTAGGGTTCAGGGGAGCGGTATGCACAGGGTGTAGCGTTCAGGAGAGCGGTATGTGCAGAGTGTAGCGTTCAGGAGAGCGGTACGTGCAGAGTGTAGGGTTCAGTAGAGAGGTACGTGTAGGGTTCAGTAGAGAGGTACGTGTAGGGTTCAGTAGAGAGGTACGTGTAGGGTTCAGTAGAGAGGTACGTGTAGGGTTCGGGAGAGAGGTACGCGCAGAGGTTAGTTCAGTGTGAGGGGTCGAGCAGAGGGGTGGGTCAGGAGAGAGGTACGCGCAGAGTGTAGGGTTCAGGAGAGAGGTACGCGCAGAGTGTAGGGTTCAGGAGAGAGGTACGCGCAGTAGAGTGTAGGTTCAGTGAGAGGTAGGGTAGGGTCAGGAGAGAGGTACGTGCAGAGTGTAGCGTTCAGAGAGCGGTGTAGGTGTAGGGTCAGGAGAGAGGTACGTGTAGGGTTCAGGAGAGAGGTACGTGCAGAGTGTAGCGTTCAGGAGAGCGGTACGTGCAGAGTGTAGGGTTCAGGAGAGAGGTACGTGTAGGGTTCAGGAGAGAGGTACGTGTAGGGTTTGGGAGAGAGGTACGCGCAGAGTGTAGGGTTCAGGAGAGAGGTACGCGCAGAGTGTAGGGTTCAGGAGAGAGGTACGTGTAGGGTTCAGGAGAGAGGTACGTGTAGGGTTCAGGAGAGAGGTACGCGCAGAGTGTAGGGTTCAGGAGAGAGGTACGCGCAGAGTGTAGGGTTCGGGAGAGAGGTACGCGCAGAGTGTAGGGTTCAGGAGAGAGGTACGTGCAGAGTGTAGGGTTCGGGAGAGAGGTACGCGCAGAGTGTAGGGTTCGGGAGAGAGGTACGCGCAGAGTGTAGGGTTCGGGAGAGAGGTACGCGCAGAGTGTAGGGTTCAGGAGAGAAGTACGTGCAGAGTGTAGGGTTCGGGAGAGAGGTACGCGCAGAGTGTAGGGTTCAGGAGAGAAGTACGTGCAGAGTGTAGGGTTCGGGAGAGAGGTACGTGTAGGGTTCAGGAGAGAGGTACGTGTAGGGTTCAGGAGAGAGGTACGTGTAGGGTTCGGGAGAGAGGTACGCGCAGAGTGTAGGGTTCGGGAGAGAGGTACGCGCAGAGTGTAGGGTTCGGGAGAGAGGTACGCGCAGAGTGTAGGGTTCAGGAGAGAAGTACGTGCAGAGTGTAGGGTTCGGGAGAGAGGTACGCGCAGAGTGTAGGGTTCAGGAGAGAAGTACGTGCAGAGTGTAGGGTTCGGGAGAGAGGTACGCGCAGAGTGTAGGGTTCAGGAGAGAGGTACGCGCAGAGTGTAGGGTTCAGGAGAGAAGTACGTGCAGAGTGTAGGGTTCGGGAGAGAGGTACGCGCAGAGTGTATCAAACTGAGGGTTTAGCTTTGCAGGATGCACAAAGATAGGACTGGTATTCTGGAAGTAGCGGTAGTAGTAATGGGCCCTTTAAGAGCAGCCTCTTGGTAGTTGCTGACCATTTAGTAATAGCCACATTTGTCTAAGACCCAGTAAGAGCAGTCAGTCTTTATTGAGTTGCCGTGGGTCTCTATAATAAATCCCAGCTCTTGACCCCTTTTTAAAGCCGTCTGAGATACCTTGATTGATGGCCGATGAAACCTTCTTGAAATATCTAGCTGTAGTTTTGACCCAGCTCCTCTGCAGCACTCTTCAGCGAGAAGGTTTGTCACAAGCCCGGCTCCCTTCAGATATCCACTCCGGCAGGCTGCTTAAGTGCCTGGGGCACGTTCCAGGGACCCAAGAAGAGGCAAGGACGTACTTTTTAAACAAAAACCTCTTGTAAATTTGGTTAGTTTTAGATATACATGTAAGAGGGGCTTTGCTGTTTGCCAATGGCACCAGGAGCTCAAGTCCCAAGTTCCTGCCCCGCTTCTTCTTTTACCAGAACAACCCACCTGCTTGAGGTTTTAACCCTTCGCCATCTTGTGCCCCACCCCATGCCAGAGGCCTCCACATGGCGTTTTCGGCCATGGTCCTTCATACTCCAAGGAAGGAATGTCCATGCATATGATTTGGGTTGCTGCACTTTACCGATGGTACTCAGGAAATGGCATAACAGTCAAATCACATCGACATACAGTACTTTCCAGAGTCACTTGACAATACGTAGTCAATCACATTTTAATGGATGATCAACAGCATTTACATGTGAAAGCATATGCAGCACTTAAGTAGCCATCGCCTTTGAAGAGTCTCCTTCCACTAGTCCTTCCACACCTTCATTAGTGCTCACAGGACTGGGCTCTCTGTAGTCGCCTCCTCCCATAGGTGCACCTCTCCCGGGACCCTCCAGGGGGATCACCTCACTCAGGGAAATCTTGGCTTGGCCTTAAAATAAATATTCTAGGTGGCCAAGTCTGACCATTGCAACTCATGCCATTCCAAAACCTTGGCCATTAATATAGAGATGCTCCCTTTTGTGGCCATAACATCCTCCGCCCTTTTTGAAGTTGGGTACTGATGTTGGGAAAAACCTGGAGGAAACCTGTCCCACCATTGGCATTACAGTTCATCCCTAAGGTGTTCAGTAGGGTTGAGGTCAGGGCTCAGTGTTGGCCACTTGAATTAACCAAACTGGTTAAACCAGATTTTAATGGAGTCCTCTCTATTCTTCTGGGAAGGCTTTCCAATTGGCCAAACGACCATTTGTGAGATCAGGGAATGATGTTGAATGAGAAGACCTGGCTCACCATTGGCATTCCAATTCATCCCAAAGGTGTTTTGTGGGGTTGATGTCAGAGCCCTGTGCAGGACACTCAAGTTCCTCCACACCAAAAGTATGTATGTGAGTCGCTCAGGCTGCAAGGAAAAGTAGTCCCGTGTCTGCTGCTGTAATTGCTGCCCGGGAAGGAGGCCGCCTACGCTCCAGACGATGATAGATGAGAGCAAAATGTCCCTGGAGTCGCACATCATAACAATACCCGCTGTGTGTGTGTGTGTGTGTGTGTGTGTGTGTGTGTGTGTGTGTGTGTGTACAGGTGGGCGTCTAAACCTGGACCCCTGCCAGGCCATGACCCTAACGTATTTCACATTCCCGACTGGAGCTCTTGGGTTTAAGAGCACCCACCTAAATGCCACACAGTGGGTCTTGTTCTAATGTACGACTCCCAGGACTTTTTAGCTCTTGTATTCCACACCAAACCCCTGTCTTTATGGAGCTGGGCCAAAGGGATCAACCCCTGTGTTTATGGAGCTGGGCCAAAGGGGTCAACCCCTGTGTTTATGGAGCTGGGCCAAAGGGGTCAACCCCTGTGTTTGTGGAGCTGGGCCAAAGGGGTCAACCCCTGTGTTTGTGGAGCTGGGCCAAAGGGGTCAACCCCTGTGTTTGTGGAGCTGGGCCAAAGGGGTCAACCCTGTGTTTGTGGAGCTGGGCCAAAGGGGTCAACCCTGTTTGTGGAGCTGGGCCAAAGGGGTCAACCCCTGTGTTTGTGGAGCTGGGCCAAAGGGGTCAACCCCTGTGTTTGTGGAGCTGGGCCAAAGGGGTCAACCCCTGTGTTTGTGGAGCTGGGCCAAAGGGGTCAACCCCTGTGTTTGTGGAGCTGGGCCAAAGGGGTCAACCCCTGTGTTTGTGGAGCTGGGCCAAAGGGGTCAACCCCTGTGTTTGTGGAGCTGGGCCAAAGGGGTCAACCCTGTGTTTGTGGAGTGGGCCAAAGGGGTCAACCCCCTGTGTTTGTGGAGCTGGGCCAAAGGGGTCAACCCCTGTGTTTGTGGAGCTGGGCCAAAGGGGTCAACCCCTGTGTTTGTGGAGCTGGGCCAAAGGGGTCAACCCCTGTGTTTGTGGAGCTGGGCCAAAGGGGTCAACCCCTGTGTTTGTGGAGCTGGGCCAAAGGGGTCAACCCCTGTGTTTGTGGAGCTGGGCCAAAGGGGTCAACCCCTGTGTTTGTGGAGCTGGTCCAAACTGGTCAACCCGTGTCTTTGTGGAGCTGGTCCAAACTGGTCAACCCGTGTCTTTGTGGAGCTGTCTTTGTACAGATGGGCACAGTCATGATGGAGCAGAAAAGGGTTTTCACTAAACAGTTACACAAGGTTGGAAGAACACAATTGTCTACAATGTGAGGACTCCTGTAAACCCTTTCTTTGAATTTTTCCAACCTAAAACATTGGCAGTGTGTCGTTTCTTTCTCTTCTTTCCCATCTTTTTGACATTTGGGAGGTCTGGTAGCGATTCCTTCCAGTAGGCCAACATAAACAGGTCTTCATATAGCAGTGCAATTATAGGCTGCGCCAATAGGAAATTCAAGTTATTTCATATACATCACCTGCTAATGTTTTTTTCAAATTCTGTATAGTTATTATATGAATATTTTGTGAAGTTTTGTGCCAGGTTGAGTAAAGCAGCACGACGTTCAGTAACCAATCAGATTCCAGTTTGGTGAATCCTAACCGCTAAGTTGCAACCGTTCAGCCAACACAACTCTTTAAAACACAGTATGCTCTAGGTCAGTGGTCTCCAAACCGGTGACGGGGCAGAAGTGCTCCCGGTGACGGGGCAGAAGTGCTCCCGGTGACGGGGCAGAAGTGCTCCCGGTGACGGGGCAGAAGTGCTCCCGGTGACGGGGCAGAAGTGCTCCCGGTGACGGGGCAGAAGTGCTCCCGGTGACGGGGCAGAAGTGCTCCCGGTGACGGGGCAGAAGTGCTCCCAGTGCCGCCAATGATGGGGTCCAATGACACCAATGATGGGGTATTTTGTACTCTTGATGGCCACAGTCCGGCCCCCTTAAAGTCTGGAGGACAGTAATCCGGCCCTTTGTTTAGAAAGTTTGGTGACCCCTGCTCTAGGTTTTTATTGCTGTCTGTGTCGCGGTTAGGGATATTTTACCTCTCTTCCTGTGGGGTCACTGAGGCAGGAAGTCTTCCCAGCCGACAGCAGTTACAAAGCTTTTCAGAGTTTTTTCTGAAACGTATACACGGCCCCCCAAAGGCAATTTCTTTGGCGTTTCGCTTAAAGTGGAACTAAAGTGTTCAAAGAAACCTCCACCCCCACCCCCACCCCCATCCATTCATGTTGCGACGCACAGAGACATTTTTTTTTCCTCCCCCTGCCAGGGAGGGCTGTGCAATCTCGGGACTGGATGGACAGAGCTACAAATCCTTTCTTGGGTAACTCATCCCCCATTTGTATATACCGGTATATCCATGTGTTCAGCTGTTTGATTGGAGTTGGGCATTAATTGTCCGGTTGTTGGGTCTTCACGATCTCTGACACTTTACAATAACCGTTGCGGCTTCCTATGTGAGCAGCTCGCACCGAGCACTTGGCAATCCCGGCGGCTGTCTGCTCCGCGTCACGGGATTGGAGGGTTTTTGGCGGCAGACATTTATCCGCTGACACGTTGTGATGAAAGCCGCACATTGAGCTGTTATACAATGCATAAAATGCGCTCTGTTACAGTTGTAGCTATATTGAATCTTTTGTGATTGCCGCCGAGCGCCGAGGCCGTTGACACGCCGATGTGTCGGGGAAAATGCATTAAGGTGATTGCGGTAAATAATGTTCGGATAATCCTTGGGAAATGGGAGAAGGAGAGGCGACGTCTGCAGTTTTCTGTGATTTCAGTGCCGGAGAGCTGAATAGAGTCGCATTTCGGATGGTGGCTGTTTATTTCTCTTCAGGAAAGCTGGCTATGCAACATGCAGTCCTGCAGCAAAGAGGGTTACCCAATTTCGGGGTGATTCTCATGTTAGCACAAGGGTTCCCATCCTCTGTCCCCAACCTTGGTTTCCATCCCCAACCCCTGTCCCCCACCTCAGTTTCTGTCCTCCGCACCCAACCGTGGTTTCTGTCTCCCGGCCCCAATCGCTCAGGTTCTGCCCCCCCTCCCCCGTCCCAAACCGCTCGTTTTCTGTCCCCACCATCCACAACCGATCGGTTTCTGTCCCCCCCCCCATCCCCAACCACTCGGTTTCTGTCCACCCCTGTTCCTAACCGCTCAGTTTCTGTCCGCCCCTGTCCCTAACCGCTCAGTTTCTGTCCGCCCCTGTCCCTAACCGCTCAGTTTCTGTCCGCCCCTGTCCCTAACCGCTCAGTTTCTGTCCGCCCCTGTCCCTAACCGCTCAGTTTCTGTCCGCCCCTGTCCCTAACCGCTCAGTTTCTGTCCGCCCCTGTCCCTAACCGCTCAGTTTCTGTCCGCCCCTGTCCCTAACCGCTCAGTTTCTGTCCGCCCCTGTCCCCAGCTGCTCGGTTTCTGTCCGCCCCTCCCCTGTCCCCAGCTGCTCGGTTTCTGTCTGCCCCCAACCCCCACCTCTCGGTTTCTGTCCTCCCCGCGTCCCCAACTGCTCGGTTTCTGTCCCCCCCCCCTGTCCCCAACTGTTCGGTCCCCAACCCCCCCTGCCCAACTGCTCGGTCCCCAACCGCCCCGCGTCCCTGACTGCTCGGGTTTCTGTCTGCCCCCCACGTCCCCGACTACTCGGGTTTCTGTCTGTCCCCGCGTCCCTGACTGCTCGGCTTCTGTCCCCTAGTCCCCAACTGCTCGGTTTCCGTCCAGTGGTAGCCCATCCCTTAGGGGGCCAGACGCATTGATGGGGGGCGGCGCCTGTGCGCCCCTAATCTACATGCAGGGTGCCAGACGCATTGATTCCGATTTGGGGGGGAGGAGCTTTTAAGCACTTGATTACAGCCAGAAGCTCTAATAGGCTTCAAAATAGGGTGGGCTTGGGGCACACAGCATTGTGCCACAAGCCCAACCAGTTGTGTGAGAATGGCGAATGAATATTTGCTATTCTCACACTGACCCTCCTCCCGGCCAATCAGGAAGCGGGTTTTGAGACCAGTTTACCGATTTGGCCAAAAGGAGAAGCAATTCCATTGGCCGAGGAGGGAGAGGAGACGCATGGCCGAGGACCGAGAGACTGACCCACCAGCCGCCAAGTCCGATCCTCTGGCCCCTCCATGCAGAGTGCTGTTGGCTCTTCCTGCGGCTGCAAAAGAGAGGTGCACACATTGAGCGCTTCGTGAAAATTCGGGAACCCTAATTGATCCACCCCGACATTTATCCCCTCGCCCTGCTGCTGACCTAATTTCACATCCCTGTGCACGGTGCCTGCACAGAGCCCCCTATAATCTCTGTTGAATCCCTCGACAAAGCCTCTAATGGCGAAATGTGTCAGTAAGAGGTTCCTAAGCAAGCACACATTGTGTGTCCCACTGGGAGAGTAGAGCGATTGGCTAGAGAAACATTTAAAAATGTGTAAGCCAGAGAATAATCTGAGGAAGCTTAGGGTACCGCTCCAGTTCCCCATCCCAATCGACGCTGGTGACCCACACTAAAAGGTTGCTATCCCGAGTCAAAAAGGAAGGAAAACCAAACACGGCACTCCAAAGAGAGCCTAAGTGTCGCCCAAATGAAAGTGGATTCAGCCGACCTCCACCCATGCCCATTGCACCAACGTGTTTCAAACCAAGTGGAGAACAGCTGGATTGTTATTGGTCAAGCTGTCCTCTGACGGCTGTGGACCAAGCTGCCGGTGGATGGGGTGTGGTGGGGGGGTCAGAAATGAGCGATTTTAACCATCTTTCTTGAATGACTGAGCGAGCTAGCCTTCTATTTGTAAAGGAAGAACTACTGGGACCACTTATAATGGCAATGGGTCTGTTGCCATGAGGGTCAAGGAGATGTCATTTTATGGGGACATCTTGCCCTCTATGGCCTCATGTGATTGGCTTCTTGTGCCATTTCTCTCTCCTCTAGTCTGAGCTCCGCTTTTCAGGGGCTGCTACCAAACCAAATTCAGGTGCTTACACTGATAGAGTTAAAAAAACAATATTTAATGACCTATTAAGTATAGAGCTGCATTGACTTACCATATTTACCTGCCTGGGGTTCAGCATTAGGATTGGATAAGGGCACATCTGGAGATGTATCTAAACTATGTTTGGTTTACCAGTCATCCCTCTATTAATATCCTTTGGTACCGGCGGTGTCTGTACCTTTTTTTTTTTTTTGCATGATTTATCATTGAGGGAGGATGTGACTTGTATGGGAGGGTTTCCTCGCGTTTTCTTGACGCGCCGTTTATCACGGGAGATGCTTGGGGTCATTTTTACAGAAACACAAATAGCAGCTTTGGCCTACTTTGAAATAATTACCCCAGATTTGTGTGCTTTACTCACCTGGCCGGGAAAGGTGTATTCTTTATAGAAGGTTGGCGATGAGGCTTTTTTGCTTTTTAAAATAATCCTTCACGACTTCCCCCAATACGTCCCTGATGACCCCCCAGGATATGTGGACTTATATCACCCCATTCCCAAGCTTTTTTTTTTTTTTTACGAGGGAGGAAGCCTTAACTTTTAGGCTTTACACAAAGTGTGGCCACCAGTCCCGTATAATATAAAATCATCTGAGATCCTGTACTGCCCATCTTCCTGGCCCACCCGCCATCTTGTTGCTTATATTAAACAAGCCAGCTGGGTTTCCGGAGATCCCTGGTGATGTTGGGTGCTTTTGCTCCTGACCCCTGCACTTTGTGAGACACATACCGCTGACCCTTGTACTCAACCCAAATCGGTGTAGGCTTGGGGTTAAACAAGCCAGCTGGGTTTCCGGAGATCTCTGGTGACATTGGGTGTCACACACTACTGACCATTGCACTCGATCCAAAGCAGTATTTAACTATACCCCTTTTAAGGTGCTCCCACTATGTGTTTTGTTCTCAACCACTACTTGGCACAATGTGTGGTGTGTGGTATGTGCCATGATTGATCTCTAAATTATACTACTCTCTGTGAAGAGGAACCATTCATATTGATGGTCAGTGGGGAAGGACCCCTTTTCTTGTTGAAGAATTGAAGGTCCCCTTTAAACTGGTGATTGGGGGTGAAGGTCCCCTTTAGACCTCATGCACACTGGATATTATAAAATAGCCAGTGTTTTTCGACGTTCTTTAGCTTTTTTTAGTGACACTATACTCCCATAAAAGCTTATGTCTCAAAGACGCTGATAAACGCTGAATAGCAGTGTTTACCAGCATTTTTTGGCTTTTTTAAGCTGTCTTTAGCGTTTTTCAGAGTTAGAGCTGTTTTATAGCATAATGTCCCCTTTAAACTGGGGGTTGGGGAAGAAGGTCCCCTTTAGAATTGTGGTTGGGGATGAAGGTCCCCTTTAGAATTGTGGTTGGGGATGAAGGTCCCCTTTAGACTGGTGGTTGGGGAAGAAGGTCCCATTTAGACTGGTGGTTGGGGAAGAAGGTCCCATTTAGACTGGTGGTTGGGGAAGAAGGTCCCATTTAGACTGGTGGTTGGGGAAGAAGGTCTTCTTTAGACTGGTGGTTGGGGAAGAAGGTCTTCTGTAGACTGGTGGTTGGGGAAGAAGGTCTTCTGTAGACTGGTGGTTGGGGAAGAAGGTCTTCTGTAGACTGGTGGTTGGGGAAGAAGGTCTTCTGTAGACTGGTGGTTGGGGAAGAAGGTCTTCTGTAGACTGGTGGTTGGGGAAGAAGGTCTTCTGTAGACTGATGGTTGGGGAAGAAGGTCTTCTGTAGACTGGTGGTTGGGGAAGAAGGTCTTCTGTAGACTGGTGGTTGGGGAAGAAGGTCTTCTGTAGACTGGTGGTTGGGGAAGAAGGTCTTCTGTAGACTGGTGGTTGGGGAGGAGAGGTTGGGGAAGAAGGTCTTCTGTAGACTGGTGGTTGGGGAAGAAGGTCTTCTGTAGACTGGTGGTTGGGGAAGAAGGTCTTCTGTAGACTGGTGGTTGGGGAAGAAGGTGGTTGGGGAGGAAGGTCTTCTGTAGACTGGTGGTTGGGGAAGAAGGTCTTCTGTAGACTGGTGGTTGGGGAAGAAGGTCTTCTGTAGACTGGTGGTTGGGGAAGAAGGTCTTCTGTAGACTGGTGGTTGGGGAAGAAGGTCCCCCTTGGACTGGTAGCTCCACCTTTTTAGTATGTAAAGCTGTTTTTGAGCTCAGGTCCAGTTACTTTTACCTAGAGCTGAAGTTGTCAGTCTGCTGTAAGTCAGCAGCAAGCACTTCCTCAGTCTCCCCTCCCCCAGTGATCAGACTGTACATTGTAACTTTGTAGCAAGGTATGAGTCTGCTGTTCTGTGTCGGACGTTTGTGAACACAGGTACGAAGATTTTGAAGATTGTGCCGTCTCTGACCCGGGCATCTCAGTCCAGGAAGTGGTTTGTGCTTCTGGATGATGCCTAAACAACAATGGTGCATAGCCAAAGGCAGAGTACTGTGTGGTAATAAATACCGGACATATTACTTGGCGTGCTGGTGCAATCCTTGACATGGAGCTTTGACCTTCATGCATCCCCACAATTTTTTTTTTTTGGTGGGGGGGGGGAACAATTGCTTGAGCTGCCTGGTCCATCGTTATGACTGTGTCTCTTCCTGTGTTTTTTTTCTTTTCCTGAGGTCTGGCGAGCTCGCCATCTGCCAAATGTTTTGGTCCTATAAAACATAAAGTTGAGGCCGGCTCTGCCGCCATAAAACCAGTTTTTATATTTTTTTTATAGCTCCTATCTGTCTGGGAAGAAGGCCCCCACGCTGGGAATTGGTGCGCCATTACAAGGTGCTCGGAGACTTCCATTTGCCTACAGTAAATAGAATGTCAGAGACGTCAATGAGAAATAAATATCGTCCTGGTTAAAAGGGAGCAGAGACGGCTCAAAGCATCATCGAATGGATTGATTTATCCGCCGCGCGGTAATGACTGCAGATGCGCCTGTGTTATTTTAGAGGAGCGAGCGGTTTGATGAGACGATAAGGCCGGGCCGTGGAGAGAGAGAGAGGGAAGAGGGCTGCTTTTAATTACTGATCAGGAATTTATTTGTGCGCTCGCTGATTTACTTGAGGTTTGTTTTGTTATTTACAGGTGACCTTGGGCCTCCTCGTCTCTTTATTTCTCCCTCCTGTAAATTTCTCTCTTTTTTTTTTTCTCCCGCCGTGAATGGAAAAAGGCAACTTGTGCGCATTTTTAAAGATGTTTTATTCATGATTGGGAAATCGGAGGTCATTTCTCATTCATTTGTCCCCCCCCCCCCTTTGCCGAGGTGAAATCACATTGTTGACCAAATAAGAGGCCGTGAAGCGTTTGGTTTGTGATTCGGCTGGGGGCGAGTTCTTGCCGACGTTTAGGTTAATAATATTTTGTCTTGATTGTCTTCGTGTAGCCAATTTGTGTGTGTTTTTTCTTGGCGGCGGAGCCCGGCCGTAAGCGGTTACTCAAGGGCGAGTGCCGTAGCTGTAAAGTTATTGGTGATGGCAGGTTAGGCCGCATTCACACCTGAGTGTTGCGTTGTTTTGCACGTTTTTTTTATTCACGTTTTTTGAGCTTTTTTGTACAGCGTTTAGTGTTTTTGAGCTTTGGGGATTTTTTTTATAGCCAGTAGAAAAAAATATCATCCGTTTCATCATTTGTTGTTTTGTGTTTTTCAACAGCTTTTCTTTTTATTTAATAATTAAAAAAAAAAAAAAAAAATGTTAGGGTTTTGTGAGTTATGGGTTAATTTTGTTTATGCATTACTAATAAATTATATATTTTATTGTTCTTTTTATATAATGTATATATTTTATTAATGCATAAAAAAAATATTTTTTACCAAAAATTGTACATTAACCCAATAAGACTTTTATAATGGTTACTATTGTGATTGGAGCTGTGTAGTCCATGCATCATTTGAGGTGGGGGTTTTATCGACCACTACAGAGGAAAATGTTCTCCTTAGATTGGTGGTCAAGGAAGAAGGTCTTATTAGATTGTGGTCAGGGTAAATGTTTCTCTTAGACTTGTGGTCAGGAAAGAAGGTCATCCTAGAATGGTGATCATTAGTCAGCGAAGGTCATCCTAGACTGGTGGCCGGGGAAGAAGGTCCTCCTAGACTGGTGGCCGGGGAAGAAGGTCCTCCTAGACTGGTGGCCGGGGAAGAAGGTCCTCCTAGACTGGTGGCCGGGGAAGAAGGTCCTCCTAGACTGGTGGCCGGGGAAGAAGGTCCTCCTAGACTGGTGGCCGGGGAAGAAGGTCCTCCTAGACTGGTGGCCGGGGAAGAAGGTCCTCCTAGACTGGTGGCCGGGGAAGAAGGTCCTCCTAGACTGGTGGCCGGGGAAGAAGGTCCTCCTAGACTGGTGGCCGGGGAAGAAGGTCCTCCTAGACTGGTGGCCGGGGAAGAAGGTCCTCCTAGACTGGTGGCCGGGCAAGAAGGTCCTCCTAGACTGGTGGCCGGGCAAGAAGGTCCTCCTAGACTGGTGGCCGGGCAAGAAGGTCCTCCTAGACTGGTGGCCGGGCAAGAAGGTCCTCCTAGACTGGTGGCCGGGCAAGAAGGTCCTCCTAGACTGGTGGCCGGGCAAGAAGGTCCTCCTAGACTGGTGGCCGGGCAAGAAGGTCCTCCTAGACTGGTGGCCAGGCAAGAAGGTCCCCCTAGACTGGTGGCCAGGCAAGAAGGTCCTCCTAGACTGAAGATCATGAGAGCAGGTCCCCTTAAATGGATCTGAGTGGACCTGCAATGGACTGTGGGTGGAGTTAGGGAACGGGACTGAAATGTTGGAAAGTACTACACCTATAAAAATAAAATGTAGACCTGTGGCCTTTTTTATTTTATTTATTTTTATATATTTTAGAACCGACCAAACCAAATTTGGATTGGTCTTATCTGTTTGTCAGGGTGTGTTTGGCAAGGTGCATTACCATTGTGTTAATGCGCTGTGAAATTTGTGAATTCAAATCATGCGCATGAAGACGACCTTAAAATAGATCCAAGCTCCAAGAGTTATTCTCGATTTGAAATCAGTTAAAATAATCACCGATGATCCTACCATGAAGAACCTTTTTCAGGCACTTTAGAAGTTCTCCTAGCTGCACGTCACTGTTGTCTCCTGCTCTCCCAGGGGAAGACTACAGATGGCTGGGCCAACACATATTGAACAGGCATGGTCCACCATTGTCAGCATTAGGAAGCTGCTGGAGGAGATCAGCAGCACTGGGATGAAGAAACCTGAAAGATGTTTTTTAATGCTTTGATACATAGACTATATGATATAGTGCTTTAGTAAACTCACTCTACTTAGAGGACCATTCTCATCTTTGTGTAGCACTAACTCACTGGAAAAGGTGCATTTTACCATGTGTTACTGCAAACGCCCATTGCCTTGTATGCATTTGAGCCGAACCCCACCGCACTCAAGGCATGGCAATGCACAGCGAAATCGATCTATGTGTTGGCGTTATGAAAAACTTGGCATTTTGTGCTCACATTGAATGATGTTTCGTAATGCAACCCACATAAATTGTGTGATAGTGCCTGTTTTTGGCACTGTGTACTGGTATGAACGGGCCTTTGGGGTTTATGGTGGTGTTCCCTGACTGCTCGGTGAACTATTCTATCATTTCTAGTATTGGATCAGTTGGGTATTTTTGTCTAAAAAGCATTTTTATTTTTAGGACATAACCCGTTATGAACAGATCCTTCCCATTGTTACTGCCGGGGGGATACGCAGAATTTCTGGCCAAACCACCTGCGCGTTAATGATCTTCTGACTTTTTACGTATGGGGCCTGAATGGCGATGACTTCATCTATCCCCGAGGTGCGGGCCGGAGGTCCTTTGGTGTCTGCTGTTAATTTCCTTATAAATTCCAGATCTGTGGAGGATTAGAGTCATTCCAGAGGCTTTCCTGAGATTAGAATTGAGGGGTGACCCATAGATAAACTCTGAACAGACATTAACCCAACTGTAATGAAGATTCCTTGTAGGAGCTGTCCAATGTGCTGAATGGGTCCCGCCCACTTCAAATACCTTCTTGTGTGAACGTGTAAATGCAGAGAGCTTCTTTAATGAACAAACTGTAAAAGGGTCACCCCACTAAAAACTGATTTGTGGTGCCTATGCCCATTATGGGGGTTCCCCCCATCCCTATGCTGAGTTCCCTGCTCTCTACACCTGTTGTGCTCATTATGATGGGTTCCCTAAATTCCTGTGCTGAGTTCGAGGGTCTGTACACCCGCTGTTCCCATTATGAGGGGTTCCTGCCATCCCTTTGCTAAGTTCTTGGGTCTGCTCACTAAGGCCCATAAGCACTCAGCTTCAGAGTACCCACAACCTATTTCTAGCCAGCTGTTCGCCTCATGAACTCAACTGACTGTGGAGAGTTGGTGACGTGCCCTTTTGGCTAGCGGCCACCATCACAGACTCCACTCTTCTTTTCTGCCTGCATAATTACTAGAACTTTGTATCCATCTTGCAGGTTGCCCCAATGCATCGGTAAGCCCTCACATCATGGGCCCCTGTATATCCCAAAATATCCCCACTGCTTCTCTATCCAGGCCCCTGGGTGTCTGTCACCCCTTCTCTCCCTCCACCCTGTTTCTTACCATGGAGGACCACATGGACTTGCCACCAAAGAAAGTCCATGTATTAGTCCAAAATATCCCCTAAATCGCCTCACTTCTTCTCTCTATCCAGACCCTTCGATGTTAGTGTCCCCCCCTCCTTTCCTTCTGCCCTAGAACTGCAATTTCCATTGATTTCTATCCATTCATCTTCTAATAGTGCCAATTTGTCCACTCAGTATAGCGTAACCATGGAGCCCCAGACTGGTAACCGCCAAGGGAAAATGACCCCTGCCATCAGGATCCTCAACCCTCACCAAGTTCATGTTGAGGTTGATACTCAGCCCCTATAAATCCACAAAGCTCCCCACTTCTTCTCTCTATCCAGGCCCATGGGTATCCATCACCCCCCCCCCTCTCCTTCCGCCCCAGAAGCCCAATTTCCTCTGATTTTCCCAGAGTGCTGCCCATTCACCTTCCATTTTACTCATAGCATAACCATGGAGCTCCAGACTGCTAACCACCAAGGGAAAATGACCCCTGCCATCAGGATCCCCAACCTTCACCAAGTTCATATCAAGGCCAAGGCTCAGCCCCTATAAATCCCCAAATATGTCTCTTCTGTCCGTCTGGTAAAGCCAAACGCAGCGATGTCGCAGACAGGATTCTGCCGCCGCACTGCACACCATAGAAGACTAAGCCGGCGCTCATCGAGCTTTAACCTCCATTAGAATGTCTTTTACGATCTCCTCCCACCGTATAAATAATTCTCCGATCATTGGTTTCCCCGGGGCAGAGCTGGAACAGCGTCTCTGCTCTCCTGTACACTTATTTAAAGTGACGCCAATGAACAGCGGTAATAAAATCTGTGTATTAGCGGCCTAATAAGGTGTTGTTAGGAGCCTCGCTAATAACCCGCGCAGAGTTTGTACAGCGGAATGTGGATGGAAATTGAATACCGTAGCAAATTATTATTCCGTGTCTCATTGCGAGTGGCGGTATTAATTTCACCGACTTGCTCTGCTCATAATTCCGGATAGGAGGGGTTTGCTCCTTGGCTGTTAAAGCAGACCTGTCACCGAATATAGATTTTCATGCATGTAATGTCTGTGTAACCCTTCCAGGTGTTTATTACCGATCACTGGGGGGGGGGGGGGGGAGGTGGACTGGGAAAAAGCATCCTCCTCCTTCTACAAAAATACAATGTACAGTCTGATCACTGGGGGAGGGGGGAGACTGAGGTTTAGGTTTACTGTCCTTTAATCATTAGGGGGGCCAGGCACTGGTATCAGTGGGAGGAAGCGTGCCTGCCATTGGGTGTGAGTGGGGGGAAGAGTGCCCCCGCCATTGGGTGTGAGTGGGGGGAAGAGTGCCCCCGCCATTGGGTGTGAGTGGGGGGGAAGAGTGCCCCCGCCATTGGGTGTGAGTGGGAGAAAGAGTGCCCCCACCATTGGGTGTGAGTGGGAGGAAGCATGCCCCGCCATTGGGTTGAGAGTGGGAGGAAGCGAGCTCCGGCCATTGGGTTGAGAGTGGGAGGAAGCGAGCTCCGGCCATTGGGTTGAAAGTGGGAGGAAGCGTGCCCTGCCATTGGGTTGAGAGTGGGAGGAAGCGTGCCCTGCCATTGGGTTGAGAGTGGGAGGAAGCGTGTCCCGCAATTGGGTGCGAGTGGGAGGAAGAGTATCCCGCCATTGGGTTGTGAGTGGTTGGAAGCGTGCACCGCAGTTGGTTGTGAGTGGTAGGAATCGTGCACCGCCATTGGGTGTGAGTGGGGAGGAAGGGTGCCCCCGCCATTGGGTGTGAGTGGGGAGGAAGGGTGCCCCCGCCATTGGGTGTGAGTGGGGAGGAAGGGTGCCCCCGCAATTGGGTGTGAGTGGGAGAAAGAGTGCCCCCGCCATTGGGTGTGAGTGGGAGGAAGAGTGCCCCAGCCATTGGGTGTGAGTGGGAGGAAGAATGCCCCGCCATTGGGTTGAGAGTGGGAGGAAGCGAGCTCCGGCCATTGGGTTGAGAGTGGGAGGAAGCGAGCTCCGGCCATTGGGTTGAGAGTGGGAGGAAGCCTGCTCTGCCATTGGGTTGAAAGTGGGAGGAAGCGTGCCCTGCCATTGGGTTGAGAGTGGGAGGAAGCGTGCCCTGCCATTGGGTTGAGAGTGGGAGGAAGCGTGTCCCGCAATTGGGTGCGAGTGGGAGGAAGAGTGTCCCGCCATTGGGTTGTGAGTGGTTGGAAGCGTGCACCGCAATTGGTTGTGAGTGGTAGGAATCATGCACCGCCATTGGGTGTGAGTGGGGAGGAAGGGTGCCCCCGCCATTGGGTGTGAGTGGGGAGGAAGGGTGCCCCCGCCATTGGGTGTGAGTGGGGAGGAAGGGTGCCCCCGCCATTGGGTGTGAGTGGGGAGGAAGCGTGCCCCCGCCATTGGGTGTGAGGGGGGAGGAAGCGTGCCCCCGCCATTGGGTGTGAGTGGGGAGGAAGTGTGCCCCCGCCATTGGGTGTCAGTGGGAGGAAGAGTCCCCCCGCCATTGGTGTCAGTGGGAGGAAGAGTGCCTCCTCCCGCCATTGGTGTCAGTGGGAGGAAGAGTGCCTCCTCCCGCCATTGGTGTCAGTGGGAGGAAGAGTAGCCCCCGCCATTGGTGTCAGTGGGAGGAAGAGTAGCCCCCGCCATTGGGTGTCAGTGGGAGGAAGAGTGCCTCCCGCCATTGGGTGTCAGTGGGAGGAAGAGTGCCTCCCGCCATTGGGTGTCAGTGGGAGGAAGAGTGCCTCCCGCCATTGGGTGTCAGTGGGAGGAAGAGTGCCTCCCGCCATTGGGTGTCAGTGGGAGGAAGAGTGCCTCCCGCCATTGGGTGTCAGTGGGAGGAAGAGTGCCCCCCGCCATTGGGTGTCAGTGGGAGGAAGAGTGCCCCCCGCCATTGGGTGTCAGTGGGAGGAAGAGTGCCCCCCGCCATTGGGTGTCAGTGGGAGGAAGAGTGCCCCCCGCCATTGGGTGTCAGTGGGAGGAAGAGTGCCCCCCGCCATTGGGTGTCAGTGGGAGGAAGAGTGCCTCCCGCCATTGGGTGTCAGTGGGAGGAAGAGTGCCTCCCGCCATTGGGTGTCAGTGGGAGGAAGAGTGCCTCCCGCCATTGGGTGTCAGTGGGAGGAAGAGTGCCTCCTCCCGCCATTGGGTGTCAGTGGGAGGAAGAGTGCCTCCTCCCGCCATTGGGTGTCAGTGGGAGGAAGAGTGCCTCCTCCCGCCATTGGGTGTCAGTGGGAGGAAGAGTGCCTCCTCCCGCCATTGGGTGTCAGTGGGAGGAAGAGTGCCTCCTCCCGCCATTGGGTGTCAGTGGGAGGAAGAGTGCCTCCTCCCGCCATTGGGTGTCAGTGGGAGGAAGAGTGCCTCCTCCCGCCATTGGGTGTCAGTGGGAGGAAGAGTGCCTCCCGCCATTGGGTGTGAGTGGGAAGAAGCGTGCCCCGCCATTGGGTGTGAGTGGGAGGAAGAGTACCCCAAGGGTTGGATAAATGTATCCAGCCCCTGGGCTACAGTTTGGAGACCACTGCCCTAAAGAATAAAATGGTGGGTGTTGGTATAGTATGAGATGCATACTAGCACATTCTGACTTAAACGGGCCGGTTTACTACTACTTGAAGTCACATGGAATGGAACAGGTGCCATTGCAAAGAATGGGGTGCGACTTTGACGTTTTCCAAGTCGGCTGACAAATCGCATGAGTGTGAACGCATCCTTATTCTTTACAACTGACAATGTATTCCTTTTTGCCCTAATTTTCACTCTAACGTATATTTTATTTATTTACAACTGTAATTAAAATGAAGTTGTACGGCTGCCAGCTTGGAGGGGCGGCCGCAGGACGACGGGAAAGGTTAAACACGCACTTTTTTAATTTTATTTATATACAATAACAAGATGCAATTTGCAATACAATATTTATATCAAATAAAAAAGTGCGTGTTTAACCTTTCCCGTCGTCCTGCCGCCGCGCTGCGGCCGCCCCTCCAAGCTGGCCCGCCGTACATCTTCATTTTAATTACAGTTGTAATCATTGCAGGTGTTCATTGTACGTTGAGTGAGCACATGTCGGCCCGCGAGTTACTCGTCCAAAGTCGCCGAGCGTTCTCCCCGGTGAACATGGAAATTGCTTGTGAGCCTCTCCAGTCGCCGGCGTATTGGCGGCGGTTCAGAGTGTAATTATTAACAGTGCGTTGTCCGGCCGGTGATCTATTGCCGCCTGCACCGCGGCACGCTCACATTCAATGGGTATTGAGATATGAAGGAACTGTCTCGCGCAGTCCCTCGCTATACTGAGAAACGGCACGCCGCTCAGGATATATGGGGGCGCGGGGTCATAAATTAGCGCTATTTGTATCTGCTGCGTCTCACCAGGGTGCGCCTGACCTTCAAACAAGTCTTCCCCGTGTGTAGGACGGCCGGTTTGCGGCGTGCTGAGCATCTCCTGGAAATTGGCTTTTTTTTTTTTTCGCTGGATGGATAAAGATTGAAATTCATTTTTCTCTGCAAGGTTAGGCCATGCATCAATACCGTAGTTAATGCCGCGCCGCGGCTTCCTGCACAACATCACTGTCAGCCGAGTACTTGTCTGCGAACTTCCCGATTATCTATGTGGGGGAAAAACTGCTTTATTAAAGGAGGGCCGGCTGGCTCCAACTTTGTGCGGCGCAGGAAATGTGAAGCGGGGAAGTCGGATCTTCGGTGGAATTTTAGAAATTGGTCAATGATCAATGTTCTACTTGTAATCGGGGCGAGCAAGTGATATCCGAAATGAGCCAATCGGTTTGCTTGAAGCTGGATTCACATCCCGATATCGAACCGCTCGCCAAAACTGCTCGTCTTCCAAGAGATTGGAGTGTGAGTAGGACTGGTGCAAGGATTAGGCGAAACCTCATTTTGCCACCCCCCCCTCCCCCGGCGCCACCCCTTACTGCGCCCCTTTTCCTCTACCCATGTAAACCCTACCTTTTTAATTTAACACTTATTAAATGCAGCCTGACCAGTGCCCATCAACAGACACCTCACCAGTACCCATCAGATGCAGCCTCACCAGTACCCATCAGATGCAGCCTCACCTGTACCCATCAGATGCAGCCTCACCAGCGCCCATCGAATGCAGCCCCCCCTGCGCCCATCGAATGCAGCCCCCCCTGCGCCCATCAAATGCAGCCCCCCCTGGGCCCATCAAATGCAGCCCCCCCTGGGCCTATCAAATGCAGCCCCCCCTGGGCCCATCAAATGCAGCCCACCCCTGCGCCCATCAAATGCAGCCCCCCCAGCGCCCATCAAGGGCAGCCTCATCCAGCGCCCATGGAGTGCAGCCTCATCCAGCGCCCATGGAGTGCAGCCTCATCCAGCGCCCATGGAGTGCAGCCCCACCCCAGCGCCCATGGAGTGCAGCCCCACCCCAGCGCCCATGGAGTGCAGCCCCACCCCAGCGCCCATGGAGTGCAGCCCCACCCCAGCGCCCATGGAGTGCAGCCCCACCCAGCGCCCATCAGTGCAGCCTACCAGCATCCATCCACGCAGCCTCATCCAGCGCCCATCAAATGCAAGGGAGAAAGAAGAAAGGGCTACACATTCAAAGTTTCCAAAAGTGCCTTTTATTGCAGACAGTCAAAATACACCAGGGACACCAGTAGACTCGTTTCACACATGTAATCTGTGCTTAATCATTACCTAATAATGATTAAACACAGATAAAACGCGTCTACGTGACTCACCAGAGCCCATCAAGTGAAGCCCACCAGAGCCCATCATTGAATGTTTGCTTGTTTCCATTCATTCGTGAGTCGGGACACAGACACAGTGCTCCGCCGTCACTGCGCCTCTGACACGATGTGCGAACGGAGCGGCGGCTGTCTGCTGATGTTGAGACTTGGTTGCTCGCTGCAGTAGGAAGACCAGTGTTGGGGCGCCCTAGGCAGCAGGGTGCCCTAAGCGGCTGCCAAGTTTGCCTATTGGTAGCACCGACCCTGAGTGTGAGGCTAAAGACCTGTGAAAAGGCTCCGATGGAAGCAGCTGCTTTTGATCCCCATAGACCTCAGGGAATGTACCATAGCCATTCAGATTTGGGATCCCATGACTAGTATAAGGTACTTGAGTTAGGAAAAGGCTCATGCAATGCTAACCCGCCTTGTTCAGGCACTTCATGTTGTAGGGTGACAACACTCTGCCCTTTGTCTTCGATTACGCTCCTGCATTGTCACCTGGGCTTTAAACAGAGGCTACAAGTGGCAATTTAAAATGCACCTGATGTAGTCCTGGTCCATTGTTGTCACCCTGAGAAATGCCATGGGGATATCGCTAGAGTGCATGTAGATGGGCTGGGCAGCCTTGTTCAAGCAACTTCCTGTTATCCGGTGACAATGCTCTGTCCCCATCCCCAAATTATGCTCCTGCGTTGTCACCCGGGCTTCCGGTAACAAGTGAAGTGAAATATTGAGCTGCTATGCATACTTTTTTTTTAATATAAATATATACATGCATACCTCATATATATCGCTATTATATACTGTTTGTTTTAATAAAAAAATAATAATAAAAAAAAATATATATATATATATATATAATATTTATACATTAAATTTGTATATTTAATAAATATTATATTATAAAATATAATGTTTCTTGGTACTCATAACGGCTTAATATTTAATTTCACTTGTTACGGTTGTTTCAGAAAGATATTATATATATGTATAAAAAATATATAGCAAATATAAAAAAAAATTGATATAATAAATATATACATTTTTCTCTTTTTTTCTCTCTCTCTTTTTTTCTCCTATCTATCTATCTATCTATCTATCTATATATATATATATATATATATATATATATATATATATATATATATATATATACACACACACATACATATAATGTATATTTTTTTAGATAATAAATATAATATTTTATTTAATATACAATATAATATACATTATATTATATATAATATACATTATTTATTATATATTTTTATATGTGTGTATATATGTATATACAAATGTATTATTAAAATATAATATACATTATATATTTTTACATAATAAATATAATATTTTATCAATAATAATATCTATATATATATATATATATATCTATATCTATATATATGTATTTATTTAGGCAATTATTTTTTGTGTATTTATTTAGTGGATCAAAAAATTTTTTTTATATATAAAATTATTTTTTTGTTGATCCACTAAATAAATACACAAGAAATAGAGAGAATTTATTTATTTATTTAATTAGATGGAATATTTAGTTTATAATAATAATATATATATATATATATATATATATATATATATATAATTTTATATGTACAATTTTATTATTGAAATATATTATATAAAAAATATATAAATATTTTTTATATATATATATATATATATATATATATATATATATATATATATATATATATATATATATATAATAAAAATATTCCTTAGTACTTATAATGGCTCATTATTTCATTTCACTTGTTGCAGAAATTGTTTATTAACATAAAAAAAAAAAGAAGCCCCCCCCTGGATCCCGATATTGGGTTTTGCGCATGCCGGAGATTAGGAATCCTTCAAATCCCGATCGGAATAAATTCGGAGAATTTTAATATTTAAGGCACGAGCTTTGTACAAGATTAACGTTTTATTCCGATCTCACTAAGTAGCTTTAATTTTAGTAGATTACAGAAATACTTTTATTATTAAAAAAAAAAACCCGGCTATTTCTGAAACGTGTGCCTCGCCATCGCCGCCGCCGCCGCGTTCCCAGGTCACGTGATCGGGCCACCAATGTGTGAAGTTGTGACTCGCAGCTTTTTATTTTATTTTTATGCTTTTTGTTTTTTCTCCTCGTTCGGGGAATATGAGGTGCGATTTCGATTGTAGAAAATATTTACCTAAATAATGGAGAGCGAGCGGCAAAGCGTTACTACGGGCTATAAATATCCGCGGATTCCTTCGCTAAGCTGTTCTGGTAATGTGATATTAAATGCTTTCAGTTGCTTGTTTCTGAGGATTAAGAAGTAAATGAGATTAAAATTAAAACTGTTTCCAGTGTTTACAAACCCGTTCCTTTTTTTTTTTTCTGTCGGATTTGTGACCTTCTGAATGTTTCCCTTCAGGCGCAAAAAAAAAACGAAATTTCAGGGTGGCCTTCCCTAGACGTTCTGTATTCATGTTTTACTGCTATTGTTATAGTGGGGAGGAGATATTAGAGTGTGAGCTCCTCTGGTACAGAGACTGATGTGACTGGCTCTGTACAGCACTGTGGTATATGTTGGAGCTATATAAATGTTTAATAGTGTGTGACTGTGAAGGGGGGGGAAGGGGTTGGAGTGTAAGCTCCTCTCTGGTACAGAGACTGATGTGACTGGCTCTGTACAGCACTGTGGTATATGTTGGAGCTATATACATGTATAATAGCGTGTGACTGTGAGGGGGGAGGGCGGCACATTAGAGTGTAAGCTCCTCTGGTACAGAGACAGATGTGACTGGCTCTCTGTACTCTCTGTACAGCACTGTGGTATATGTCAGATCTATATAAATGTATAATAATAGCGTGTGACGGGGGGAAGGAACCCATGAACCCTGCTCTTCAGTGTCTCGGACTATTAATCTCCATTCCATTCACCTACTGGACACTCCTCTTCAGGGATTGGCTGGAACCCAATACATATTCAAGATGGTTGATTTTTAAATCTCCCTCCCTAGGCTCTGGAAACTTCTTCCAGAGGCAAGCGGGAAGCAATCAAGCTGATCAGGTCAGAACACACAATTGCTGCTTTTGTTGAATGCAAATGGAACCAAAAACAAAATAAGAGGGTTCTACACCTAATATGGGGCGTGGCAGAGCTGTGGTCTGCCATTGGGCTGAAAAAAGCCAAAAATTACACCAGGGTCTCAATGATGGTGTTTCAAGGGCTCCAGACTATCTGTTCAGAGCAGAGAATACTGGCCTTTCGGTTGTCTCTGGGTTCTGTAGCCCCCGGATTGGGGTCTGGAGTCCAGAGACTTTGGAGAGCTTTGGAAGGGATGACGGCTCTAACTAGTTGTCCAGGTTTTACTGGAGGCTGTGTGAGCAGGTGGGCACACTATAAGCCCACCTGCAATCGGGATCTGGAGCTAGAAGGGACGTCAGCCAAGCAAGTCTTCAACAGGAACGCAGGAGATGCTCTCTGCCTTCGCCTTGATCAACATCAAGGAGACTAACTGAGCTGGATGGCTTAAGTTGGCATGACTGACGAGCAGATCATCAACGGGTGAGTCGCTGTGGAGAGATAGGAGCTGGCAATTGGCCGACAGCTGAGCGGCCAGCTCAGAGAAGGAAGGGCTGAGCCCAGCCCTGACAGACTGGCCGTAGTTAAGGTCTTCACCCGGGAAGACAGAAGGTGTCCTGGCCAGGATAGGAGGGGTAGGGTGAGCCCAGTGAGTGAGCCAGAACTACAGGTGAACCAACAGGTCTGAGTTTGAGGCCTGCTGAAAGAGTGAGCCAGAAGGCTAAGGAGGTCTTCTTTTTTTTTTTTTTTTTTTTTGTGATGGTGGAAACCTTTGCAAGGGCGACCAATAGTAGAATTTTTTTTCTTTTTCATCTTAACCACTTAAGGACCGCACAATGGCTATATACGTTGGCTCTTTAAAGAACGGCAGCAGCTGGTGCCACAACTGAGGTATCCATCTTTTCAGTAGGCGGGTATGTTTCTGATAATGGTGGTCTCTGTGGTGGATTCGCCGCAAGATTACCATTATCGCTGGTGGGAGAGTGCCCCCCCCCCCCCTCGAGCCGGCGGAGGCAATAGAGTCCTCTCGCTGGCTGGGTATGGCTACTAGTGAGGGGAAGATGGCCCCCACCCATCTCCATACCATAGCAGGGCGGAAGCGACGTCAAAACCTCACTTCCACCCTTAACTCCAAAAGGGACATTTTTTTTTTTTTGCATTCAAGTTTTAAAGTCCAAATATGAGATGTGAGGTCATTTTGACCCCCAGATCTCATATTTAAGAGGACCTGTCATGTTTTTTTATATTACAAGGAATAGTTACATTCCTTGCAATAGGAATAAAAGTGACCCAATTATTATTATTTTTTTTAAAACTGTTTTAACCACTTGCGGACCGCCGCATGTACATTTACGTCGGCAGAATGGCACATCAACGTACCTGTACGTAGCTGCCTTGACGTGGGTCGGGACCCCCCCCCCCCCCGTAGATGCGACGGTCCCGGTGACTGTGCGAGCGATCCGGGATGAGGGGGCGGCTGTTCATTTTTGTCCGCCCCCTCCGGATCGCTCCCAGCCAATGCGCGCGCCCCCCTGCAGTGTCATTTCCTCCTCTTGTGTAAACACAGGAAGGGGGAAGTGATGTGATCTCTGCTCTCGGCGGTTTTTTCAACCGCCGCTGAGGAGAGATCACATCACACAGTAAGTCTGCACAACACTACACTGACACCAGGACACATAGGCACATTAACCCCTTGCGATCACCCCCCTCCCCCATCACAGTGTCACTGAATGCATTGATCATATATGTACTGATCACTGCATTTAGTGTCAGTGTGACAGGCAGTTAGTGTTAGGTCCAGGGTAGCCCCCGTACCCCCCCCCTAATAAAGTTTTTTAACCCCTTGATCACCGCCCTAGTTAACCCTTTCACTCCCTATAGCCAGTGTCACTAAGCGATCATTTTTCTGATCGCTGTATTAGTGTCGCTGTTCCCGCTAGGTAGCTATTTTTTTTTTTTTTCATTGCATTTTTTTTTTTTTTTACTAAAGACATGTGGCTAAATAAATTTTGGCCTAAATGTTTGACTAAAATGTAGTTTATTTGATTTTTCTTATAACAAAAAGTAAAAAATATTGATTTTTTTTTCAAAAATGTCGCTTTATTTTTGTATATAGCGCAAAAAATAAAAATCGCAGAGGCGATCAAATACCATCAAAAGAAAGCTCTATTTGTGGGAAGAAAAGGACGCGAATCTTGTTTGGGAGCCACGTCGCACGACCGCGCAATTGTCAGTTAAAGCGACGCAGCGCCGAATTGTAAAAACACCCTTGGGTCATTTAGCAGCATATTGGTCCGGTCCTTAAGTGGTTAAAATCAATAAAATAAAGTTAAATAATTTAATTTTTTTTTGTTTACAAAAGCTTTATTTGGAAGACTAAATCATGACCGAATTGCAAATATTTTTTTTTAAAGCACCCCGTCCCGACGAGCTCACGCGCAGAAGCGAACGCATACGTGAGCAGCGCCCGCATATGAAAACGGTGTTCAAACCACACATGTGAGGTATCGCCGCGATCGCTAGAGCGAGAGCAATAATTCTAGCCCTAGACCTACTCAAAACATGCAACCTGTAGATTATTATTTTTTTAAACGTCGCCCATGGCGATTTTTAAGGGTAAACGTTTTTGTCGCCATTCCAAGAGCGGGCGCAATTTTGAAGCGTGACATGTTTGGTATCAGTTTACTCGGAGTAACATCTTTCACAATTTAAAAAAAAAAAATTGGCCTCACTTTACTGTTGTCTTATTTTTTCGAATTCTAAAAAGTGAATTTTTCCCAAAAAATTATGCGCTTGTAAGACCGCTGCGCAAACACGGTGTGACTAAAAGTATTGCAACGGCCGCCATTTTATTCTCTAGGGTGTTAGAATTTTTTTTTATAATGTTTGGAGGTTCTAAGTAATTTTCTAGCAACATTTTTAATTTATTTTTTATTTTTATAACAATAAATCTCAGAAAGAGGCTCGGTCCTTAAGTGGTTAAATAAAAGTGGGTCATCTCGCCCTGAAAAGTTCCTGGCTAACGTGAACTCACTGGAAGGTGCGACTACCATTGAGTGAATTCCCCGATCATCCCATCACTGTAATCGATCTGTATGGACTCGTAGATAAGATGTGTATGGTGGTAGAATGTGATATTTTATGTATTTTTGGCACCCAAAGTCATCATATTTATAAGAATTCTTCTTTTCCAGTCCTTTATGATCGCTTGTGGCTTTTATATTGTCTTCTTCTGGTTCTCAAGAACTTCCGTGTGATTTGTATCTGTTCCATTGGTGCCCTGAGAAGGGTTAATGGTTGGAGCTGGCTTGGTGCAGTTTTTACGATGAATGACGTCCCCACTGGACAGGCCCTTTGTTGTGGCCCTGGGGGGGGGGGGGGGGGGGGGGTACTGCGGGCGTATCCACAGGACGGGGCCAGGAGAATAGACTGATGTCTGAGAAGATTGTTCTATGGAAGACATTCCTCTCTCCATCCATGGAGATGAGGGGCTCCCAGACTTGTATGTGGGGGTGAGATGTTCATTACTGGGCAGAAAGAGGAAGACAAAGCTGGGGTGGGGGGAGGTGCGGTCTTCACCTTATGTATGTATGTATGTTAATGTGATCCGTATTAATGGAGAGATCCTCAACCGACAGAGTTCTTCAGGAGAGGAGAGTTATAGAGGAAGGAGCAGAGTCCTGCAGCAGAGCAGAGTATTTCAAGAGAGGAGAGTTATAGAGGAAGGAGCAGAGTCCTCCAGCGGAGTATTTCAGGAGAGGAGAGTTATAGAGGAAGGAGCAGAGTCCTCCAGCGGAGTATTTCAGGAGAGGAGAGTTATAGAGGAAGGAGCAGAGTCCTCCAGCAGAGCAGAGTATTTCAGGAGAGGAGAGTTATAGAGGAAGGAGCAGAGTCCTTCAGCAGAGTATTTCAGGAGAGGAGAGTTATAGAGGAAGGAGCAGAGTCCTGCAGCAGAGCAGAGTATTTCAAGAGAGAAGAGTTATAGAGAAAGGAGCAGAGTCCTCCAGCAGAGCAGAGTATTTCAGGAGAGGAGAGTTATAGAGGAAGGAGCAGAGTCCTCCAGCAGAGCAGAGTATTTCAGGAGAGGAGAGTTATAGAGGAAGGAGCAGAGTCCTCCAGCAGAGTATTTCAGGAGAGGAGAGTTATAGAGGAAGGAGCAGAGTCCTCCAGCAGAGTATTTCAGGAGAGGAGGGTTATAGAGGAAGGAGCAGAGTCCTGCAGCAGAGCAGAGTATTTCAAGAGAGAAGAGTTATAGAGAAAGGAGCAGAGTCCACCAGCGGAGTATTTCAGGAGAGGAGAGTTATAGAGGAAGGAGCAGAGTCCTCCAGCAGAGCAGAGAATTTCTGGAGAGGACACTTATAGAGGAAGTAGCAGAGTCGGTGGCGTTTGGTTATGGGCATCCACAATTCTATTAGCCCAGTGGCTGAGCGGGGACCGATCTGACCACGAGCGCGGCCGTGTGACATAGCAAGTCCTGTCTTCCGGAACCTGCAGTGCCTATGATGGACGTCCCACTGATCCAGTGTCGGGACCGCAGGACTTGTGACGTCCATCATAGGCACTGCAGGCTCCGGATGGTTGCAATTGCAATGCAGCCGTGTCGAGCACTATGAGATCCCCGCTTGGCTCTCCTGTTCTGGCTCTGGCTGCCTGCTGTCTATTGGGATGAGTGTGAGGCACACCCAGAGTTATAGAAGAAGGAGCAGAGTCCTCCAGCAGTGCAGAATATTTCAGGAGAGGAGAGTTATAGAGGAAGGAGCAGAGTCCTCCAGCGGAGTATTTCAGGAGAGGAGAGTTATAGAGGAAGGAGCAGAGTCCTCCAGCAGAGTATTTCAGGAGAGGAGGGTTATAGAGGAAGGAGCAGAGTCCTCCAGCAGAGTATTTCAGGAGAGGAGAGTTATAGAGGAAGGAGCAGAGTCCTCCAGCAGAGTATTTCAGGAGAGGAGAGTTATAGAGGAAGGGGCAGAGTCCTCCAGCAGAGTATTTCAGGAGAGGAGAGTTATAGGGGAAGGGGCAGAGTCCTCCAGCAGAGTGTGACCTGAAGTGTTATTTTCCGTTCTCCTGACCACTGTAGAATTATTTGGTAATAAGTCGCTCGGCAGCAGCGGTAAATTATTTCTGCTTTTAATCCTCCACTATTTTCTTGCGCAGAGCCGGGACGTGTCGCTGATCCTCTTAATTGTTTAAAACAATTACCGGCGAGTGGAAGGTACTTCGCCTACCAAAAAAATAAAAAAAATAATAATAAATGAGATTGTGGAGCCTCATGATTAATATCACGGCGTCGCCCGCGGTAGCCGAGGACACGTTGCGCAGGTGACATCTGCGCTTAAACATAATTTCCTCCGCCTCGTTCTGGCGCGCATGTTAATTACCGACGCGGTGTAGTTCAGCGTTTTAGTTAATAAATATGTCAAGATTTTTAGCGCGCGGCTCGTTTCCTTTCTTCTTCTTTTTTTTTTTTTTTGCGTGAGTTGCGAATTCGCAATTAGTCTCAGATTTACAACACAGTGACAGACAGCGCTGAACAAATAGAGGTTAAACACACAATTTACATATTAATTTCATGATTCATTTGTCCAATGATTTATGTGGGGAGAGATTGTGTTTAATCTTTTGTGCTGTAGTTGTTTCCAGGCGCGGCGTTAGAGCGTAATGATGTCTGCATCGAACCGCCGGACGAGGAAAGAAATGAGGCTGCATAATGATTCGTCCTGAATTATTCTATTATTCTGTGCTTTTTTTTTTTTTTTTAGATTTTTTTGATTCTTCGATTTGGCTTAAATTTCATATTTAAAAACATTAAAAAAATAAAAATTAAAAATAAAATAAACAACGTCTCCATCCACCGCTCTTACGGGAAAATCCATATTAAACCCAAAAGCAAACATTCTTTATATTGCAGCTTACCAATTCTTAGATGTGGAGGAGTGACACAGTACAAGCCACCATATGGATTACCAATTTTTATTATTTAATTTTTTTTATTATTTTATTTTTACAATTACATGTTTTTATTATTAATAAATATATATATATATATATATATATATATATATATATATATATATATATATAATATTTTGCATTTTTTTTATATTTTATATATATTCATTTAAAAAATTCCATAAATAAAAAAAATATAATTAATATATATAATTGTTATTTTTTTTTAATTAATATATATATATTATGTATATTTATGATGTGTGTATGTATATTTAATAATAAAAAAATGTAATAATAAAAAAAAATATATATATATATATATATATATATATATATATATATATATATATATATATATATATATATATATATATATATATATATATATATATATATATATATATATAGTGTGTGTGTGTGTGTGTGTGTATATATATATATATGTATTCAATTTTTTTATTATTAAATATACATATTTAATAATAAAAAAAATGTTATATATATTTAATAATAAAAAAATATATATAATAGTGTGTATGTATATATATATACACACACACACACACACACACATATATATTATTTTTAGGAGCCCCATTTGGTGAAATATCAGACCACCGATATTTCATCAAAGCCCCCTAATGGGGGTGTTTCAGGAAAAAAAACATATATTTTAAATAAAGAACTTAAAAGCAAAATAATGGTCAGTGCCCATCTGCAGCCTGGT
>CM056057.1:208569043-208601334 GCA_029574335.1 Rana kukunoris
TTCTCCCAATGACACCAATGATGGGGTCCAATGACACCAATGATGGGGGATTTTGTACTACTGATGGCCACAGTCTGGCCCCCTTAAAGTCTGGAGGACAGTAGTCCGGCCCTTTGTTTAGAAAGTTTGGAGACCCCTGGATTAGAGGAAATGGAATTGACTGGCATAGAGGATTTTATTACATTGTAACTACATTACATTATTACATTTTATTACATTGTAACTAACTGCTCTACATGCTTACTGCTTATGCTGGATTGGTCGGCATCCTTTTCTCCTGGCTTCATAGTTCTGTTACTCCAGTTATTATTTTATGATTTTTGGTAAGAAATGGATTTTAATCACTTCACCCCCGGAGGATTTGGCTGCCAAATGACCGGGGCCACTTTTTGCGTTTCACCACTGTCGCTTTAACTGACAATTGCGCGGTCGTGCGACGTGGCTCCCAAACAAAATTGGTGTCTTTTTTTCCCCACAAATAGAGATTTCTTTTGGTGGTATTTGATCACCTCTGCGGTTTTTATTTTTTGCGCTATAAACAAAAAAAGTGCGCCAATTTTGAATTTATTTTTGCTAAAATAAATATCCCCCAAAAATATATATAAAAAAACTTTCCCTCAGTTTAGGCCGATACGTATTCTTCTACATATTTTTGGTAAAAAAAAAAACCTCAATTAGCGTATATTGATTGGTTTGCGTAAAAGTTATAGCGTATGCAAAATAGGGGATGGTTTTATGGCATTTTTATTATTTTTTTAAATTCTTTTTACAAGTAATGGCAGTATTTTTTTTTTTTATCATGACTGCGATATTGCGGCTGACACATCGGACACTATTTTGCGACCATTGTCATTTATACAGTGATCAGTGCTATAAAAATGCACCGATTTACTGTGTTAATGACACTGGCAGGAAAGGGGTTAACCACTAGGGGCGAGGAAGTGGTAAAGTGTGATCTAGGGAGTGATTCTAATTCTGTGGGGGATGGGCTACCTGTGACGCGACACTGATCGCTGCTCCCGATGACAGGGAGCAGATGATTAGTGTCCTGTCACTAGGCAGAACAGGGAGATGCCTTGTTTACAACGGTATACCCCCGTTCTGCCTTTCTGTGACACGATCGCGGGACACCGGTAAAAATATAGTCCGCGGGTCCCACGGGCACTGATCTCGCGTCATTCCTGTACATTGCTTTGCACACAGGAGCCATTCTCCCAACGTATTTTAATGACATCGGTCGGCAAGTGGTTAAAGATTAGTCTATTTCTAGAATCATTAAACCAGGTTTCCGGGACCTGCAAACTACTTTTGAGATGATATGCTATAGGCTGGCCATAAGTTGTAAACAGGCCTGCATTTGGACTGACTGGAGTGGTTGGTTAATGAGAGGCCAAAGGAGGGACCTAGATTGGCTTATAGAAAGGAAAGGGCTCTGCGTGGGCGTCGCCAAACCCAATCTCAGCCATGTTCAGAGGTAGGTGAACTTAGATAGGTTTACAGCAGGGATCTCCAAGCTTTCAAAAGAAAGGGCCAGTTTACTGTCCTTCAGACTTTAGGGTGGGGGAGGGGGGCGGACTCGGGGCCGTTTGAAGGAATTTGGGGGTCCCAAGCAAAACGGGCCCTCCCAAACACCCCCCTGCACGCAAAGCCTATGTTAGTGCTGTACTAAATTTGTACACCCATGTTCTTACTCCTCTCCCCTACCCCAGTCCCTTATTTTTCTATTCTCACCTCCCTTTCTTCCCTGTAGGCTGCTGCTGTAGTGTGGCCGAGCTCCTCTTCCTCTTGTCAGTCCGGTGTTTTATCAGTACCTGGGCCTGGTACAGGAGATTCAGTTTCCTGTGTTCCAGGCCGGACTGAAAGGAAGTGAGCACTCGGTGTGCACCAACTGTCAGTCCGGCCTGGAACAGGAAACTGAATCTCCTGTACCACGCACGGTACCCGGCCGGACCGACAGGACTCCAGGAGAAAGTAAGAGGAGCTCGGCCACACTACAGCCTGGGAAGGGGAAGTTGGGGGCCCCAGGCCAGCTCGGGGCCCCAATCAATTGTTTGTTTTGCCTGTCCTGTAGCGACGGGCCTGGGCGGACTGTGCCCAGTGGTAGTAAACCATGCCAGGTCTTTAGTATTGGGGGGGAAATGGAAATGGTTGGTGTCGTTGTGAGGAATAGTGCCCCATTTTTGGCAGTGGAAGGAATTATGCCCTATTGTTGCTGTCGGTTGCAGGAGTAGTGCGCTATTGTTGGCATTGATGGCAGGTATTATGCACTATTGTGGGTGGCAGTGGCAAGAATAATGCCTCAAGGGCTGGATAAAGGCAAGCAAAGGGCAGCAGTTTGGAGACCACTGGTTTACAGGAACGAAAGGGCTCCATGTGGGTGTCACCAATGTCAATCTTAGCCATGCCGGTTGGCTAATGGGAGGTTGGGAGAGGGACCTAGTTGGGTTTGAAGGAACGAAAGGGCTCTCTCTGCATGGGTGTCACCAATATCAATCTCGGTCATGCTTGTTCGCTATTGTGAGGTATGGTGGGGGGACACAGACAAGTTTACAGGAAGGAAAAGGGCTTGGTGTGGGTGTCACCAATGTCGGTCTCAGGCATGCCAGTTGATTTATTAGAGGTAGGGTGGGGGGGACCAAGACAGGTTTACAGGAAGGGTGGGGGGGACTAAGACAGGTTTACAGGAACGAAAGGTCTGCATATGGGTGTCGCCAATGTTCGTCTCAGCCATGCTGGTTGGCTAATGGGAGGTTGTGAGAGGGACCTAGATAGGTTTAAACAAACAAAAGGGCTCTGCATGAGTGTCACCAATGTCAATCTCAGCCATGCCTGTTCGCTAATGAGAGGTAGGGTGGGGGGACCCAGACAGGTTTACAGTAACGAAAGGGCTCTGCATGGGTGTCGCCAATATCATTCTCAGCCATGCCGGTTGGCTAATAGGAGGTAGAGAGGGGGACCTAGATGAGTTAACAGGAAGGAAAATTTCCTGTGTCCGCATCAACAATGCCAATCTCAGCCAGTTGGTTAATGAGAGGTATGGGGGAGGACCTACGTGGGCTTAAAGGAAGTACAGGACCCTCTATGGGTGTAACCAATGCCAGTATCAGCCAGTTGGTAAGTGAGAGGTAGGGTGGGGGGACCCAGACAGGTTTACAGGAACGAAAGGGCTTGGCGTGGGTGTCACCAATGGTCGGCTAATGAGAGGTGGTGGTGGGGGGGACCTAGATTGGCTTACCTGGGAGAAAAGGACCCCTTGAGGTTGTCGCCAGTTTCAATTTCAGGCATGCCATTTGGCATAATATTTGAACTCTGCCCAGAGTGAATTAGTAAAGGGTTCATTGGGGCCCATTTCTTTTTCTCTGTAAGGACCCTTATTATATTCTACAGGTATTTACTGTATATAGCGGCATCAACTTACAGTATGTAATGCTCTTCATAAAGTCACATCAGTCCCTGCCCTCAAGATGTTTTTCACATTCTAAGGCTCCTATCTCGCATACACCATCAAGGGCCAGTCTAGGCGGCAGCCATGTAACCCTTCAGCATGTCTTTGGAGTAGGGAAGAAACCAAACGCAAGCCCAAGGACAACATGCAAACTCAATGCAGATCATTGCTGGAGCCATTGAAGCCAGTTACCCAATCAGCGTGTCTTTGGAGTGTGGGAGGAAACCCAATGCAAGCCCATGGAGAACATGCAAACCCAATGCAGATCATTGCTGGAGCCATTGAAGCCAGTTACCCAATCAGCATGTCTTTGGAGTGTGGGAGGAAACCCAATGCAAGCCCATGGAGAACATGCAAACCCAATGCAGATCATTGCTGGAGCCATTGAAGCCAGTTACATAATCAGCATGTCTTTGGAGTGTGGGAGGAAACCCAATGCAAGCCCATGGAGAACATGCAAACCCAATGAAGATCATTGCTGGAGCCATTGAAGCCAGTTACCCAATCAGCGTGTCTTTGGAGTGTGGGAGGAAACCCAATGCAAGCCCATGGAGAACATGCAAACCCAATGCAGATCATTGCTGGAGCCATTGAAGCCAGTTACCCAATCAGCATGTCTTTGGAGTGTGGGAGGAAACCCAATGCAAGCCCATGGAAAACATGCAAACCCAATGCAGATCATTGCTGGAGCCATTGAAGCCAGTTACCCAATCAGCATGTCTTTGGAGTGTGGGAGGAAACCCAATGCAAGCCCATGGAGAACATGCAAATCCAATGCAGATCATTGCTGGAGCCATTGAAGCCAGTTACATAATCAGCATGTCTTTGGAGTGTGGGAGGAAACCCAATGCAAGCCCATGGAGAACATGCAAACCCAATGCAGATCATTGCTGGAGCCATTAAAGCCAGTTACCCTAGTAGCATGTCTTTGTAGTGTGAAAAGAAACCCAACGCAAGCCCAAGGAGAACATGCAAATCCAATGCAGATCATTTTTGGAGCCAGTGAAGCCAGTTACCCAATCAGCATGTCTTTGGAGTGTGGGAGGAAACCAACACAAGCCCATGGAGAACATGCAAACCCAATGCAGATCATTGCTGGAGCCATTGAAGTCCGTTACCCTAGTAGCATGTCTTTGCATGTTCTCCATGGGCTTGCGTTGGGTTCCCTCCAACACTCCAAAGACTTGCTATTAGGGTAACTGGCTTCAATAGCTCCAGCAATAATCTGAATTGGGTTTGCATGTTCTCCATGGGCTTGCGTTGGGTTCCCTTCCACATTCCAAACTGCATGCAGATCCTGGGCTGGGAATCCAGCCGAGGACCCCAGTGCTACAAGGCAGGCCTGCCTACCCCTAAGACCTTCCACCCAGTAGAGCAGACTTCCTATTCCTGACCTTCAGACCTCCCTTGGACCCCACAAAGAGGTTTACACAGCACAGCCGGTGGGCAGGAGATGCCAAAGTTTTAACATAAAGAAAAATCTCGGATAATAACAAGCATTTAGCGTTTGTTCATCGAACATATGGACCGAATTGAAGTTTTTTTTTTATAGTGGCCCATAATTCTTCCTCTTAACCCCGTACGTTCCTACAGCCTTCAGGAGAAGCCGCCAGCAGCTAATCCCCCCTGGTGTCTATTTCAAGTCTATTCTCCCCTCTCTGAAAAGACACTGAGCCCCCCCCCCCCCCGCAGTCAGGACCCTCCAGCCCCGCCGACACACAAAAGGACGAATGCTGCCCCCGTCCCCCCCCCTCCTCCTCCTCCTCCCCTTTCTAAACGACTGACTGCGGGGGAGCAGGTGTCAGGCAGTATTTAAGTGACATTCGCAGCAAAATAAATATTGAAGCGCCCTGTCACTCGGCTGAGGGAATAATCTGGCGGCCGAAGTTCCCCCCATTCATTGTGAACCGCCCCTGACATTTGTTCTGAGGGAATAATTCGCAGTTTATCTTGCGCGCCGGAGCCTTTTTATCAGCCCGGCAGTGGAAGTGCGAAGGGACCGGCGACGCGAGAGAGAGAGGGGAAAATGGTAATTGAGTATTTTATCAAACGCTTCCAACAAAACGGACTTTGCGAGTCGTAAATGAAGATTAAAACCATTGTTGGCAGAGACGGACAAATTGGAAAGATTTATTATCGGAAGCATCAGTGTGTCAGGGAGGGCCGCGAGGAGAAAGAGACAAACGAGGCGCAGAAAAAAAAAAAGAAAAAAAAGAGAAAATATATATATAAAAAAAAAAACAGGGCGCACTTAAGCCGGGCGCGGGAGAGTAAATAGCGCGGCTTAATTATTTGTGTCGGGGCAGGACGGCGGAAGAGGACGCGTTGCAATAGCACAGCTGTCGTGGGACGTTATGTGTGAAAAAAGAGACGGTGATAAAAGCATTGTGTAAAAAAAGGCAACAGTGCCGCGGACCGACGCCAAAATACTCCTGACTGGCGCTGATAATGGCAGACGGCTCTTTGTGTCAGACGAGGTTCCCTCCTTAAATAGCCTCTGAAAATGGCAAAGTGTCTCGCAGCTGCCGAGAGTCCGCTGGAGGGAAAAGGTGGAACTGTTCAAAACTTCAATTGTTGGTGCTTGTGGGGCAAAGGGGACCTGTCATGGCTGAGGCCCTGGTCCTCAGGGATGTAGGGCCGCCGTTGGGTGTCCGTCGCCTCTCCTGGGATCCAGGACTCCTGGCAGTCCTGATTGGTGGCACATTAATGGTCGCAGTTAGAACAACAGCTCTCCAAGATCCCTACTGCTACTACTCTTCCTCAGGGAGTTCTTGAGTCTCCTCTGTTCTCCAGAATGCCTTGAAAACTTTTGATTGTTCTGAAACTATTTTATTATGAATTGTATACAAAGATTATCCGACGCGTTTCAGGGAAATAACTAATTCTTCAGGGTCAAAAGCTTGGAAATGTAACGCTGAAGCCAGACTGGTGCGCCTTGGTCAAAGTAGAGCTTTTTGCCCTCGCAGTGTCGGGGGGGGGGGGGGGGGTGCCTTCAAAATTCTGCGTTCATAAAGTCCCCTGGTGGTCTATGGCAGGGGTCTCCAAACCTATTAAACAAAGGGCCACTTTATTGCTCTTCAGACTTCAGGGCCAGATTGGGGCCAGCAAGGGAAAAAAAATGTCACAGGCCTGGAATCAGTGAGAACAAATATGGCTTCAGGGTTGGTGGCCAATAGGAAGAGGAGTATTCCCCTAATAGTATCCCATCATTGTTATCAGTGGATAATATAGTGCCCCATTGTTGGTGTCAATGGGAGGAATAGTGCCTCATGTTAGTGGGAGGAATTGTGCCCCAAGGGCCGGATCAAGGCTAGCAAAGGGCCACATCTGGCCCTCGAGGCCGCAGTTTGTAGACCCCTGGTCTATGGCATGTCCGGGTATTATTCACACAGACTGGCTGAGACGTCCGTCCTACGGCCTTGTAAACAATGGCTTCAGCTTGCTAAGGAAGTTGGAGGGCTCCAAGCTGTTCTGAAGCATCCTTCGGCCCACTTCAAGTAGCTTTCTTGAAGACCTTTGAAGTGTCCATCATCTGATAATCTCCAGCTATGAAACACGGACTCCATAGATGTCTACGGAGCTATAAAGGCACAGGCGTGGCCAGTAGGTATGAGCTTGATGGTTCAGACCCAACCATGGCTGTTGAGATGAACACCCAAACTTTTGCCTGTTCAGTGGAAGCCCAGCATCCTATATAAAAGCAGTATTTCTGCAACCTCTGCATTTGACTGATTTCTACTGTCTGTGGTTCCTAAGGTAGCAGCGGTTGCCGGCACCCACTGCATCCCTAGTAACCGCCACTGTCACTAGCCATGTGAATGGAGCAGGGAGAGCAGTGACGTCACTAACCAAATATTGGTCACTGGCAGTGGCGGCTGGTGCTCCAAATTTTTGGGGGGCCGCAAACAAAGTGAAAAAATAAATCAATCGAGCGCAGCCACTGTGCCCATGCAGCGCAGCCACTGTGCCCATGCAGCGCAGCCACTGTGCCCATGAAGCGCAGCCACTGTGCCCATGAAGCGCAGCCACTGTGCCCATGAAGCGCAGCCACTGTGCCCATGAAGCGCAGCCACTGTGCCCATGAAGCGCAGCCACTGTGCCCATGAAGCGCAGCCACTGTGCCCATGAAGCGCAGCCACTGTTTCCATCAAGCGCAGCCACTGTTTCCATCAAGCGCAGCCACTGTTTTCATCAAGCGCAGCCACTGTTTCCATCAAGCGCAGCCACTGTTTCCATCAAGCGCAGCCACTGTTTCCATCAAGCGCAGCCACTGTTTCCATCAAGCGCAGCCACTGTGCCCATGAAGCGCAGCCACTGTGCCCATGAAGCGCAGCCACTGTGCCCATCAAACGGAGCCACTGTGCCCATCAAACGGAGCCACTGCGCCCATGAAGCGCAGCCACTGCGCCCATGAAGCGCTGCCACTGCGCCCATCAATTGCTGCCCCTGTTAGATTGGGGGGGAGGGTGGGGGGTGGAAACATGCTTTTGTAGTAAAAAAAAAATGTACTTGTGCCTTAAGTCCGATGAGAGTCCTCCTCCCCCTGCATGGACTTCACCCCCCCATTGAAGGACGTTCTGTAGAGATGATAAATTTAGGGAACGCACAGAGCGCCGAGTGTTCTCATCCAGATTCGCCCTCGGGCAGCTCTTCTCTTCATAGCGTGTGTAATCCGTGACCGTGGACTGTACATGGGATCGGCGATGCACTCTGTACACGACAGAGACAAATGACATCTTACTGTCCGCAGAGCCCCTAAGATACAAGATATCGAAGTAAATGCGCTTTGAAAATGAACGCGGCTCGCGGCAATAAATTCGATCATATTGGGAAATTTTTGGATCGGACTTCTCTGGAAGTGGAACCGGTCTGTAACGCTCATTCGTCTGCTTTTAACCTTCTGATCGCTTACATCAGGGGTCTCCAAACTTTCTATACGAGGGGCTGGTTTACTGTGCTTCAGTCTTCAGGAGGGCCAGACTGTGGCCCTTTTGAGTAGAAAAGTACCCAACGTCGGTGGGGGGGAAAAAAACATTGCCCTATCTTTGGTGTCAGTGGGAGGAATTGTGCCCCATCATAAGGGTCATTGGGGGGGGAAATTGTGTCCCATCATTGGTGTCATTGAAATAAATTGTGTCCCATCATTGGTGTCAATGGGAGGAAGGGTGCCCCGTCGCCTGTGTTGTCGGAAGAAATTGTGCCCCATCATTGGTGTCATGGAATGACTTGTGCCCCATCATTGGTGGCAGTTGGAGGAATTATATTCCATCGATTATTTCAGTGGATGGAATTATGCCCCCTGTACATTGCTGTCAGTTGGGGGAATTATGCTCCATTGTTGGTATTGGTGGATGAAATAGAGCAGGGTGCAGGAGGGTTGGTAGTGTGCGGAGCAGAATGCAGGGGGGGGGGGGGTGTGCGGCACAGGGTGCTCGAAGTTGGTAGTGTGCGGTGCAGGGTGCAGGGGAATTGTAGTGTGCGGCACAGGGGGTTGGGTAGTGCGGCGCAGGGTGCAGGGGAATTGTAGTGTGCGGCGCAGGGGGTTGGTAGTGTGCAGTGCAGGGTGAAGGGGGTTGGTAGAGTGCGGCGCGGAGTTCAGGGGGTTAGTAGTGTGCAGCGCAGGGCACATGGGGTTGTTGGCGTGCGGCGCAGGGGGTTGTTGGCGTGCGGCGCAGGGGCTTGTTGGCGTGCGGCGCAGGGAGTTGTTGGCGTGCGGTGCAGGGGGGTTGGCGTGCGGCGCAGGGTGCAGGGGGTTGTTGGCATGCGGGAAGGTAAGTGTGCGGAGCAGGGGGTTGTTGGCGTGCGGTGCAGGGGGGTTGGCGTGCGGCGCAGGGGGTTGTTGGCATGCGGGAAGGTAAGCGTGCGGAGCAGGGGGTTGTTGGCGTGCGGCGCGGGGTGCAGGGGGTTGTTGGCATGCGGAGCAGGGGGCTGGTGTTGTGTGGCGCAGGGTGCAGGGGGATGGTGTTGTGTGGCGCAGGGTGCAGGAGGCTGGTGTTGTGTGGCGCAGGGTGCAGGCGGCTGGTAGTGTGCTGAGCAGGGGGCTGGTAGTGTGCGGTGCAGGGGGTTGGCAGTGTGCGGCAAAGGGTGCAGGGGGCTGGCAGTGTGCGTCACAGGGTGCAGGGGGCTGGCAGTGTGCGGCGCAGGGGGTTGGTAGGGTGCAGCGCACGGGTCAGGAGCTACTACAACACCCCCTTTTAGTACAAATATCTTTCCCCTCTAACCTAAACTAACCTCCTGCATGAATTATTGCTCTCTCTGCACCCTTTACGCATTCCTTACACCCTCTGCAAAATCCCCCTGCATTCTCCGCGCATCCCTACGTTCCATAAAATCCATGCACCCCCTGCACCCTACAGGTCCACGCACCCCCCTGCACCCTACAGGTCCACGCACCCCCCTGCACCCTACAGGTCCACGCACCCCCCTGCACCCCACAGGTCCACGCACCCCCCTGCACCCCACAGGTCCACGCACCCCCCTGCACCCTACAGGTCCACGCACCCCCCTGCACCCTACAGGTCCACGCACCCCCCTGCACCCTACAGGTCCACGCACCCCCCCGGCACCCTACAGGTCCACGCACCCCCCCCCGGCACCCTACAGGTCCACGCACCCCCCCCCCCGGCACCCTACAGGTCCACGCACCCCCCCCGGCACCCTACAGGTCCACGCACCCCCCCCCCCCGGCACCCTACAGTTCCACGCCCCCCCGGCACCCTACAGTTCCACGCACCCCCCTGCACCCTACAGGTCCACGCACCCCCCTGCACCCTACAGGTCCACGCCCCCCCTGTACCCTACAGGTCCATGCACCCCCCTGCACCCTACAGGTCCACGCACCCCCCCTGCACCCTACAGGTCCACGCACCTCCCCGGCACCCTACAGGTCCACGCACCTCCCCGGCACCCTACAGGTCCACGCACCTCCCCGGCACCCTACAGGTCCACGCACCTCCCCGGCACCCTACAGGTCCACGCACCTCCCCGGCACCCTACAGGTCCACGCACCTCCCCGGCACCCTACAGGTCCACGCACCTCCCCGGCACCCTACAGGTCCACGCACCCCCCCCTGCACCCTACAGGTCCACGCACCCCCCCCTGCACCCTACAGGTCCACGCACCCCCCCTGCACCCTACAGGTCCACGCACCCCCCCCCTGCACCCTACAGGTCCACGCACCCCCCCCTGCACCCTACAGGTCCACGCACCCCCCCTGCACCCTACAGGTCCACGCACCCCCCCTGCACCCTACAGGTCCACGCACCCCCCCTGCACCCTACAGGTCCACGCACCCCCCCTGCACCCTACAGGTCCACGCACCCCCCCTGCACCCTACAGGTCCACGCACCCCCCTGCACCCTACACTGCACCCTACAGGTCCACGCACCCCCCTGCACCCTACAGGTCCACACACCCCCCTGCACCCTTTACATTACATCCTAGCAGTTGTGTTTTTCCGTGTGTTGGGCAGGCCCCCTGTTTTCCACAGTCGTAGAAAGTTGCTCTTCTTCTTTTTTTTATCTACGGTGAGAAGTTTTCTTTTTTGAGAAGCTGGTAGGAGCCGAGACTCGCGCAGAGTTTTATATGCTTCCTAGCGGGATCATTATTTTACTGCATCTTGAGCTGGAAGTTTCAAGGTCAGCATTACGCGAACAGTTGTAACGGTCCCCACAGAAAGATAAATATATATTGACGAAGCCTCGGCGCTGGTTCTTTTGCCTGCTGAAGGTCAACGGCTCCTCAGAGGTGTTCGGTAACCTTCACGTGTCTATAGGTTAGACCTGTGATGAGTTGCAGCTCCGCAGCCTCGGGTAGGGAAGACTTCTGCGCGGCTTCGGGGCTCCTTCTTTTTTAGAACGCAGGCCGCGTCCGATCGACTTGACGTATTTTTCCAGATAGAGACATAAAAGGCGTCTGCTGAGATCGCAGGCAATCGAAGCTCGAGTCTAAAAACTCTTAATAAAATTATAGCTCGCCTAATAGGTTCTCGCCGCGGCCCTCGAAGAGGAGATTCCATCTTAATAGAAACCTTTTTGTCGGAACGCGCCGGGGAACGCTCTTTAGGGGGCTCTTGGAAGGGGAGATTCATCGTTTTTTTTTTTTTTTACGTTGAAGGTTTTATTTTGCTTGCCGAGCATTCTGCGTTTTTCGGCTCCTCCAGAGACGGGGCATCAAAAATGTTCAAATAAATTGGCATAACTGGAAGATTTCTAAATGTATTGAGTAAATTAAAGGATGACTTTTCCCGGAAAAATTGATTGAAGCCCTCCATTTATAAAAAAACGAATATTCACATTATTGTCAAAAGTATTGGGACACATGCCTTTACACGCACATGATCTTTAATGGCATCCCAGTCTTAGTCCGGAGGGTTCATTATTGAGTTGGCTCCGCCCTTTGCAGCTATAACAGCTTCAACTCTTTTGGGAAGGCCGTCCACAAGGTTTAGGAGTGTGTCTATGGGAATGTTTGACCCAGTGGCGGCTGGTGTTCAACATTTTTGGGGGGCGCAAACTAGCTGAAAAATTCGGAAAAAAAACATCAATTGCGGCCTCACTGTGCCCATCAATTGCGGCCTCACTGTGCCCATCAATTGCGGCCTCACTGTGCCCATCAATTGCGGCCTCACTGTGCCCATTAATTGCGGCCTCACTGTGCCCATCAGTTGCGGCCTCACTGTGCCCATCAGTTGCGGCCTCACTGTGCCCATCAGTTGCGGCCTCACTGTGCCCATCAGTTGCGGCCTCACTGTGCCCATCAGTTGCGGCCTCACTGTGCCCATCAGTTGCGGCCTCACTGTGCCCATCAGTTGCGGCCTCACTGTGCCCATCAGTTGCGGCCTCACTGTGCCCATCAGTTGCGGCCTCACTGTGCCCATCAGTTGCGGCCTCACTGTGCCCATTAGTTGCGGCCTCACTGTGCCCATCAAACGGAGCCACTTTGCCCATCAAACACCACCAGTGTGCCGGCCCCCCCGCCCGCCGTCTGCCCGGCACTTACCCTGTCTCGGTAAGGCGGCGGGTGGCGAGCGGTGTCCTCCATGCTTCTTGATGTCTTCTCCTGTCTTCCCTTCCCGTCCTCTGCTATGATTGGACGCCACGATAGGCGTCCAATCACAGCGCCTGTCGTTTCAGCCAATTCCTGTCTGTATTAAGTGCTAGGAGGGGACATTCTTTGGGGAGGATTTGTGCTAGAAAGGATGAATGGAGGGTATGTGTGCTAGGAAAGGAATGGGTGGAGGGGGGGTGGGGGTTGTGTTAGAAGATGTGATACGGTGCAGGGGAATGTGCTAAGAGGGGGCATTTTTTTGGGGGGGGGGATTTGTGCTAGGAGGGGACATTCTTTGAGGAGGATTTGTGCTAAAAAGGATGAATGGGGGGTATGTGTGCTCGGAAAGGAATGGGTGGAGGGGGGGGTGGGGGTTGTGTTAGAAGATGTGATACGGTGCAGGGAAATGTGCTAAGAGGGGGCATTTTTTTGGGGGGGGGGATTTGTGCTAGGAGGGGACATTCTTTGAGGAGGATTTGTGCTAAAAAGGATGAATGGGGGGTATGTGTGCTAGGAGAGGGAGATGGATTGGGGGGGGGGGGGGGGAGAATTTGGGAGTTTGTGTTAAAAGAGGTGATACAGTGGAGGGGAATGTGATGGGAGGGGAATATTTTTTTTTTTTGGGGGGGGGGGGGGGGATTTCTGATAGCAAGGATGAATGGGGGGTATGTGTGCTAGAAGATAAATGGGGGGGGGGGGGATTTGGGAGTTTGTGTTAGAAGAGGTGTGATACAGTGGAGGGGAATGTGATGGGAGGGGAATATTTTTTTTTTGTGGGGGGGGGGGATTTCTGATAGTAAGGATAAATGGAGGGGTATGTGTGCCAGAAGTTGGATAGGGGGGGGGGGGGAATTTGGGAGTTTGTGTTAGAAGAGGTGATACAGTGGAGGGGAATGTGATGAGAGGGGAATATTTTTTTTTATTTTTTTTGGGGGGGGGGGTTCTGATGGTAAGGATGAATGGGGGGGGGGGGGTATGTGTGCTAGAAGATTGATGGTGGAGGGGAATGTGCCAAGAGATTTTTGCTAGAAGGGTCGAATGGCGGGGGGGTGTGCTAGGAGAGGGATGGGGGAGGGGGGGGGATTTGTGCTAGGAGGGGGAATTTGGGTGTGTTAGCACATTCCACTCCACCGTATCACCTCTTCCAACACAAACCCCCAAATTCCCCCTCCTAGCACAAATCCCCCCCCCCCCATCTCTCTCCAAACACACATACACCCCCCATTCATCCTTTCTAGCGCAAATCCCCCCCCCACAGACAAAAGAAATGTCCCCTCTTAGCACATTCCCCTACACCAGATCACCTCTTCTAAGAGGGGACATTTTTTTTTGGGGGGGGGGGATTTGTGCTAGAAATGATGAATGGAGGGTATTTATGCTAGGAGGGGAAATTAATGGGGGGGGGGGGGGGGTGATTTGTGCTGGGAGTAGGGATTTGGAGTGGGGGTGGGGGGAGAGGTTGGGTTCTTGGAGAGGAAATTTGAGGGGTAGAAGATTTCTGCTAGGAGGGTTGTTTTCTTTTTTTGTGGGGGGGGGGCACATAATGCTTGTACATATTTGGGGGGGGGGGCGTAGTTTGACATGTTAGCCCTGGACTCTGGATGACGTTGCCCCGGCACAGGTAGCAAGGCCGGCGTGTCTTCAGAATTGCAATCTCCATGCAGAGAATTTCTTGACTGGGGTTCAAAACGGTGACGCCGGTGCTGCAAGTCCAGCAGGTCCAATGGAAACCCAACCCGTGCAAACTCCATGCAGCCGGTGTCTCCAAGCTGCCACTTTATGCCATTTTAGGCTTTTTTTTTTTTTTACTAGTTTGTTGCAAAGTTTGGGAAAGTGACGAAACTCGTAAACTTTTTTTTTTTTTTTTGCGCTGAATTAATGTCTTTCAATAATAAAATAAAAGGAGACAAAGCGAACGTTTTACTTATCATGACAAGAAAGCGTTTGAAGTCCCCTTAATCAATCAATCTTGTCACCAGGACACAAAAGGCGTCAGCATTAGCGAGCGCGGCGGGGGGTGCGCGGGGGAGGGGCGCGCATTGTCTTTACATGTAACACTTTGGGATTAAACAAGTGTTGTTTTTTTTTTTTAAGACGCCTTGTCTTCCTCGCACAATGCGTGAAAAAAATTATTCTTCCGCGCGAAGATAAAGGAAGTGCCCCGCGGTCCACTGCGGTCCTCGCCGCCCGTCAATCATCGGGGAAAAGTTTGTTGAGACATTTAATTACAAGATAATGCAGACATCAGAATTCTCCGCTCGCTACTGACAGCCTCATTCCGAATGGGAAAACGCGCTCCCCCCTCCCCCCCCCCATTGCGGGGGTCACAGATCCTCAGAGGTTACCTCCGTAATGACAGGTCCTTTATAGTCGCGTTCTGACATTGAAGGGAGAAAAAAAAAACAAAAACACGCAATTATACTAATAAATTAATAACAGTAATAACGCGACAGTCATAATTGCAGAACGGCGCAGGTTGTCAGCCGCGCGCGCTCTCTCGCTGGCTGGGGAAATTTTTGTACTGTATCAGCAATTCTTACACAACATTAAATTGACTTAAAATCATACATGGTTCAGAGACGTTTACGGCGCTCGTAAGACGCGGCGGCGGCGAGGGGGGGGGGCTACCGGGCGCACAATTGATGTTCTGTGACTAAAAATATATTTGGATGATGGACGAAAAAAAAAAAAAGGGAGAAATGCAAGTTTGCAGAAGACGTTGTCCCGAGAATTGAAGGGTTTTATCTGGACGTCGCGCTGGACGAAAAAAAAAACGTAAAGGTGACGTCACAACACATTTCCATAAAACACGCCCACCTCATTCACATTTGAATTACCCGGGCTTACGCCGGCCCATTTGCGCTACGCCGTCAAAACTTAGCTTGGTGAATACAGCAATTTACGGCGGCGTAGCGAATCGGAGCTATGTTACGCCCGCAAAAATTTAAACCGGACTACCTGAATCTGGCCCATTGTTATTATTTAGAGTGTAAGCTCCTCGGGTGCAGAGACTGATGTGATTGGCTCAGTGTTTTCTGTACAGCGCTGTGGTATATGTCAGAGCTATAGAAATGTATACTGTCCCCCCCACAGTCAAACACTATTATACATTTCTATAGCTCTGACATATACTATAGTGCTGTACAGAGAACACCGAGTCTCTGTACCAGAGGAGCTCACACTCAAGCATAATAGTGTGTGACTGTGGCAGGGGGGGGGGGACACAGAGTGGAATAATTGCATCCCCCAAACTATACCAGGCCATATACCCTCGACATAGGGGGGCACTTTGTCCGGAGGACCCCCACCCCACCCCCAGGAAAGCACTTTGTACCCATGTTGATGAAGACAAGGGCCTCATCCCCACAACTCTGACCCTGTGGTTGTGTGCGGTGTGTGTGTGTAGGGGTGTGTATGGAGTTGTGTGTGTGGGGGAGGTGGAGATGTGTGGGTGGGTGTGTGTGTGTGTGTAGGGGGGTGTGGGTGGGGATGTGTGTGTGTGTGTGGGGGGGTGTGTGTGTGGAGATGTGTGGATGGGGTTCGTGGGTGGGGGTGTGTGTGTGTGTAGGGGGGTGGGGGTGGGGTGCGTGGGTGGGGGTGTGTGTGTGTGTGTGTGTGTGTAGGGGGGGTGGGGTGTGTGTAGGGGGGGGGGGGTGCGGGTGGAGATGTGGGTGGAGATGTGTGTGTGTGTGTGTGTAGGGGGGGGTGCGGGTGGAGATGTGTGTGTGTGTGTGTGTGTGTGTAGGGGGGGTGCGGGTGGAGATGTGTGTGTGTGTAGTGTGGGGGTGTGGGTGGGGATGTGTGTGTGTGTGTGTGTGTGTGTAGGGGGGGGTGCGGGTGGAGATGTGTGTGTGTGTGTGTGTGTGTGTGTGTGTGTGTGTGTGTGGGGGGGTAGGGGGGGGTGCGGGTGGAGATGTGTGTGTGTGTAGGGGGGGTGTGGGTGGGGATGTGTGTGTGTGTGTGTGGGTGGGGTGCGTGGGTGGGGGTGTGTGTGTGTAGGGGGGGTGTGTAGGGGGGGGTGTGTGGGGGGTGTGTGTGTGTGTGGGGGGTGTGTGTGTAGGGGGGGTGCGGGTGGAGATGTGTGTGTGTGTGTGTGTGTGTGTGTGTGTGTGTGTGTGTGTGTGTGTGTGTGCGGGGGGGGGGGGGTGTCGGTGGGAGGGTGTATGGGGGGATGTGTGTGGGTGGGAGATGTAACTTATTGAAGTTTGGAAGCCTCCTTTATCAAAGGAGCCCTCAGATCCCCCCCCCCCTCATATGTGAATGAGTAGTATCCCCTCCCATGTGAATGGTACTGCCCCACTCATCCACCAAACAAATGTCAGCTATGTCCTGGTGTGGTTCGGGAGGGTTGAGTCGCAGTAATAAAACACGCATTAAAAACGTATCAAAGTCGCAGCGCAGCCGCAATTCAAAAATTGCATTGAAAATCGGATCCGAATGGCGCTGCACTAGTGTGAACTTCGTTTAATAATCTTTCAAGGATTTGTGTTTCCCATTCGCATTACATTTCTCCTCTACAGTGTAACATTTTGTGTGTTTTTGTTACTTTGTTACTTTTTTCCATCTATTTGCAGGATAAGAAAAGTAACACAAGTTCTAAACAAAACAACGAATTGTAACATAACTGTTCTGTGTATTTCCCTCCCGACATGCAGAAGTGCGCCGTCCCCGACAACTTCCGCTTTTTTTTTTTACAATGCCGATTGGCCAATCCTGCGGCAGCGTCACATGGACACCAAACACAGAAGAGCCGCTTGCCTAATTGTATTTGATGCAAGTTTGTGTTACACAATGAGATGTGTTATCATCCGCTGATTTCACCATCCCCCAGTTCGGTCTGCCCGGCGTGTCTACAAGATAGGAGTTATCAGTGTAACTCATTAAAAACGCACAGCGAATGGCGCAGAAACGCACTGCAGGCGATTTTTATGCATTAACATAAGGGGAAGTAAAATGCATGTTTTACCCCTTATTATCGCCATGCCCAGGTTTAAATGGGGCATTGGATACTTGGGGGTGCCGTTTGCACCTGCGTGATTTTACGCGCGTTTTCTAACACGCAATAATGCGCAACAAAAGTACTGCAACGCCTTCCTGTGGGGCCCTTTCATACCTATGATTTGCACTGCTGTGTATTGGGAAAATAGTACAGGTGCAGCAACTAGACATGTGCATTGCGTTTTGTTCCAAATTCATATTTTTTTTTTATGAGTTTCAGCAAATTCGTTCATTTGGAAATATCCAAATTACTAAAAACCCGTTTAAAAATTTTTTCCGACAATTCGTAAATTCGAAAACTTGAAGATTTGTATATTTGAAAATTTGTAAATTAGAACTTTTGTATATTCGAAAATTTGTAAATTAGAAGATTTGTGTCTTTGAATATTTGTGTCTTTGAATATTTGTGTCTTTGAATATTTGTGTCTTTGAATATTTGTGTCTTTGAATATTTGTGTCTTTGAATATTCGTGTCTTTGAATATTTGTGTCTTTGAATATTTGTGTCTTTGAATATTTGTGTCTTTGAATATTTGTGTCTTTGAATATTTGTGTCTTTGAATATTTGTGTCTTTGAATATTCGTGTCTTTGAATATTCGTGTCTTTGAATATTCGTGTCTTTGAATATTCGTGTGTCTTTGAATATTCGTGTGTCTTTGAATATTCGTGTGTCTTTGAATATTCGTGTGTCTTTGAATATTCGTGTGTCTTTGAATATTCGTGTCTTTGAATATTCGTGTCTTTGAATATTCGTGTCTTTGAATATTCGTGTCTTTGAATATTCGTGTCTTTGAATTTTTGTGTCTTTGAATATTCGTGTCTTTGAATATTCGTGTCTTTGAATATTCGTGTGTCTTTGAATATTCGTGTGTCTTTGAATATTCGTGTCTTTGAATATTCGTGTCTTTGAATATTCGTGTCTTTGAATATTCGTGTCTTTGAATATTCGTGTCTTTGAATATTCGTGTCTTTGAATATTCGTGTCTTTGAATATTTGTGTCTTTGAATATTTGTGTCTTTGAATATTTGTGTCTTTGAATATTCGTGTCTTTGAATATTCGTGTGTCTTTGAATATTCGTGTGTCTTTGAATATTTGTGTGTCTTTGAATATTCGTGTGTCTTTGAATATTCGTGTCTTTGAATATTCGTGTCTTTGAATATTCGTGTCTTTGAATATTTGTGTCTTTGAATATTTGTGTCTTTGAATATTTGTGTCTTTTGAATATTTGTGTCTTTGAATATTTGTGTCTTTGAATATTTGTGTCTTTGAATATTTGTGTCTTTGAATATTTGTGTCTTTGAATATTTGTGTCTTTGAATATTCGTGTCTTTGAATATTCGTGTCTTTGAATATTCGTGTCTTTGAATATTCGTGTCTTTGAATATTCGTGTCTTTGAATATTTGTGTCTTTGAATATTTGTGTCTTTGAATATTTGTGTCTTTGAATATTTGTGTCTTTGAATATTTGTGTCTTTGAATATTTGTGTCTTTGAATATTTGTGTCTTTGAATATTTGTGTCTTTGAATATTTGTGTCTTTGAATATTTGTGTCTTTGAATATTTGTGTCTTTGAATATTTGTGTCTTTGAATATTTGTGTCTTTGAATATTCGTGTCTTTGAATATTCGTGTCTTTGAATATTCGTGTCTTTGAATATTCGTGTCTTCGAAAATTTGCGTCTTCGAAAATTCGTAAATTAGAACATTTGCATCTTTGAAAAATGGTATATTCGAAAATTCGTAAATTAGAAGATTTTGTATATTCTAAAATTTGTATATATACGTAAATTAGAACATTCATAGCTTCGAAAAATTGTATATTTGCAAAATTTGTAAATTCTAAAATTTGTAAATTAAAAATGTGTAAATCTGTAATATTAACTAACTAATAGTAGCTAACTATTACATTTATAGGTATTAAAATTTTCTTTTCAAATTTGGCTGTTGGTGGACGTATCGGAACACGGATTTATCCGAAGTTAAGAATTATACGAAATAACGAATGCTGCATCTGAACAAAATTTAATTACAAAAAGTTGTTGTTGTTGTTATTTATTATTAATTACGTTCCATTTGTATAGAGACAGCATTCGTTATTTTTTTGGGATAATTTGTAACTTTGGATAAATTCATATTCGTTAAGTTCACCAACAGCCAAATTTGAAAGGCAATTCCAATACCTATAATTTAACAGTTGGTAATAGTTAAGATTAGGGTTGTCCCGATGCCTCTTTTTTTAGGACCGAGTACAAGTACCGATACTTTTTTCCATGTACTCGCCGATACCGAATACCGATACTTTTTTTAATGTGTCCCCAAATGCAGCCATGTCCCCCCACATATTGCAGCCATGTCCTGTCCCCCACATATTGCAGCCATGTCCTGTCCCCCACATATTGCAGCCATGTCCTGTCCCCCACATATTGCAGCCATGTCCTGTCCCCCACATATTGCAGCCATGTCATGTCCCCCACATATTGCAGCCATGTCATGTCCCCCACATATTGCAGCCATGTCATGTCCCCCACATATTGCAGCCATGTCATGTCCCCCACATATTGCAGCCATGTCATGTCCCCCACATATTGCAGCCATGTCATGTGCCCCCACATATGCAGCCATGTCATGTGCCCCCACACATTGCAGCCATGTCATGTGCCCCCACACATTGCAGCCATGTCATGTGCCCCCACACATTGCAGCCATGTCCTGTGCCCCCACACATTGCAGCCATGTCCTGTGCCCCCACACATTGCAGCCATGTCCCTCATACCTGGCGCCGCCGCTGCTGCTGGTGCAGTGTCATATTCTGCGGGTTAATCCCCGTGCAAAATACAGCGGGCATTACAAGCCACACCATCTATAGACACTCCCCTTCTCTGGATTGGATGGATCTGTCCAATCGCGAGCAAGGCGGAGTGTCTATCCGTGCATAGACACTCCCCCTTGCTCGCGATTGGACAAGGGGAGTGTCTATAGATGGCGTGGCGGGCATTACAAGTATACAAACGAAAACTTGTATATCCCCGCTGTATTGCACGAGGATTATCGCGGTGGTATGCGGCGGCGGCGGCGGCTTTGTCGGGGGGGGGGGGAGAAAGTTGTCTATTTAAGCATCGGGAGTATTTGCGCGAGTACAAGTACTCGCGCAAATACTCGGCATCGGTCCCGATACCGATACTAGTATCGGTATCAGGACAACCCTAGTTAAGATATTGTTTGTTAGTTATTTCAGATTTTTGAATTTACGAATTTTCCCTAAATAATGAATGCCGCATCTATATAGGCGTGGTCTACTGTCTACTGAGAGATGCCTGGAAAACCATTGTTGGGAGTGCATGTCGACAAGTGTCTGCAAAGAGGCTGCAGGAGATGTAAAAAATTGCAATATACTGTATCTCACAAAAGTGAGTACACCCCTAACTTTTTTGTAAAGCTTTTCTTCTATCTTTTAATGCGACAACACTGAAGAAATTACAATGTAAAGTAGTGAGTACAGCTTGTATAACAGTGTACATTTGCTGTCCCCTCAAAATAACTGCACACACAGACATTATTGTCTAAACAAAAGTGAGGACACCCCTAAGTGAAAATGTCCAAATTGGGCCCAAAGTGTAAATATTTTGTGTGGCCACCATTATTTTCCAGCACTGACTTAACCCTCCTGGGCATGGAGGTCACCAGAGCTTCACAGGTTGCCACTGGAGTCCTCTTCATCTCCTCACTGACGTTATCACAGAGCTGGTGGATGTTGGAGACCTTGCTTCTCCACCTTCCCTTTTGAGGATGCTCCACAGATGCTCAATAGGGTTTAGGTCTGGAGACATGCTTGGCCAGTCCATCACCTTTACCCTCAGCTTCTTTAGCAAGGCGGTGGTGGTCTTGGAGGTGGGTTTGGGGTCGTTATGTTGGAATACTCTGGAGGGAGAGGATCATGCACTGCTTCAGTATGTCACAGTACATGTGGGCATTCATGGTCCCCTCAATTAACTGTAGCTCCCCAGTGCCAGCATCACTCATGCAGCCTTTAGACCATGAGTTGAGTTGTTGTTGGGTTGAGTTGTTGTTGGGTTGAGTTGTTGTTGGGTTGAGTTGTTGTTGGGTTGAGTTGTTGTTGGGTTGAGTTGTTGTTGGGTTGAGTTGTTGTTGGGTTGAGTTGTTGTTGGGTTGAGTTGTTGTTGGGTTGAGTTGTTGTTGGGTTGAGTTGTTGTTGGGTTGAGTTGAGTTGTTGGGTTGAGTTGAGTTGTTGGGTTGAGTTGAGTTGTTGGGTTGAGTTGAGTTGTTGGGTTGGGTGAGTGAGTTGGTTGGGTGAGTGGTTGTTGGGTGGGGTTGAGTTGTTGGGTTGGGTTGAGTTGTTGGGTTGGGTTGAGTTGTTGGGGTTGGGTTGAGTTGTTGGGTTGTGTGGTGTTGTTGGGTTGAGGGTTGTTGGTGGGTTGGGTTGGTTGTGTTGGTGGTTGGGTTGAGTTGGTTGTTGGGTGAGTGGGTTTGGGTTGGGTTGAGGGGTTGAGTTGTTGGGTTGAGTTGAGTGGGTGGGTTGAGTTGTAGTTGTTGGGTTGGGTTGAGTTGTTGGGTTGGGTTGAGTTGTTGGGTTGGGTTGAGTTGTTGGGTTGGGGGGTTGGGTTGAGTTGGGGTTGGGTTGGGTTTAGTGGGGTTGGGTTGGGTTTAGTGGGTTTGGTTGGGTTGTTGGGTTGGGTGGGTGGGTGTGGTTGGGTTGGGTTGAGTTGTTGGGTTGGGTGGTTTGTTGGGTTGGGTTGAGGGGTGGGGTTGGGTTGGGTTGAGTTGTTGGGTTGGGTTGGGTGAGTTGTTGGGTTGGGTTGAGTTGTTGGGTTGGGTTGAGTTGTTGGGTTGGGTTGAGTTGTTGGGTTGGGTTGAGTTGTTGGGTTGGGTTGAGTTGTTGGGTTGGGTTGAGTTGTTGGGTTGGGTTGAGTTGTTGTTGGGTTGAGTTGTTGTTGGGTTGAGTTGTTGGGTTGTTGTTGGGTTGTTGTTGTTGGGTTGTTGTTGTTGGGTTGTTGTTGTTGTTGGGTTGTTGTTGTTGGGTTGTTGGGTTGTTGTTGTTGGGTTGTTGGGTTGTTGTTGTTGGGTTGTTGTTGTTGGGTTGAGTTGTTGGGATGAGTTGTTGGGTTGAGTTGTTGGGATGAGTTGTTGTTGTTGTTGGGATGAGTTGTTGTTGTTGTTGGGATGAGTTGTTGTTGTTGTTGGGATGAGTTGTTGTTGTTGTTGGGATGAGTTGTTGTTGTTGTTGGGATGAGTTGTTGTTGTTGTTGTTGTTGTTGGCGTTGAGTTGTTGTTAAGTTGAGTCAAGTCGTTGAGTGGCTTCATGATATAGTGTGGTCATTTACCCCGTAGGATCCCAACACGCTTGGCGGGACCTTACAACCCAACCAGGACACTCCCACCACCGTGCTTGACTGTAGACAAGACACACTTGTCTTTTTCCTCCTCACCTGGTTGCCGCCACACACACTTGAAACCATCTGACACCAAATACGTTTTATCTTGGTCTCATCAGACCACAGGACGTGGTTCCAGTAATCCATGTCCTTAGTCTGCTTGTCTTCAGCAAACTGTACTGACTTTTCTGAGATAACTGTATTGATAATAAACGTTGTTATAGCAACTCATTTCATCCAGTAGAAAGACTTACATTGACTTTAATGTTTGACTGGAGTTCCCCTTTAATACACCGCTCAGAATTGGACCTTTTTGGGTTTTCATGTGATGTGGATATTATTTAGATTGTGGAAATGATTTAGTAATCGCAGCGCAGACCCGGCCTCGCGTTCCTCTTCTGGTACAAATAGTAATAGCTTGGCAAATTTCTTGTTTTCTCCCGTTATCGATCCCTCGGAGTTCCGAGTCCGCGGCCGGCCCCGAGAAGCTCGGATTGCGCACTTCTATGTAATTTTTTTCCTTTTTTTTTTCTCCACAATGCACCAGAATAAGTTACAAAGAGTGACAGCGTGATTTGCCGACATCAGCAGAAAAAACAAAGCCGAGACTGCAATGAAAAATGCTCCTCGTTTGGAAAGACCTGAGGCTGTCACACACACACACACACACACACACACACACATATATATATATATATATATATACACAATAGAATAATTTTTTTTTTTCTCCCGTTCTCTAATTTTATGGCGGCCCCTTCTGCGTGCCGAGTCGCGGTGTCGGCAGATTACGCTTTCTAGTCACCTCTCTCTAATTTCTGAACTGCAATTAGACGTCAACTTTTCGACTGCCCCCACTTCACTTTGGCGCTTTTCAGGATAGCAATTAGGAAGAGTTGGGTGAATAGGTTACACATTTATCCATCTCTATTACTCTGACTGATTGAGCTATTAAGAAAAAGGCAAACTCATTCTTTATTACCTCGCTGATCCTTTGCCCCATACAAGTGCTGCATTAAAGATGAGAGTTATTGAAAACTCCTCGGCGAATTTTGAAGCAACTTGGAGAGTCGATGAAGAAGAGACTTGATTTAATTTGAGATTCAGACTTGGGTTGGGCAAGTTTTCTAGTTCTAATTTGGAGATGGGAGCCGGGTGAAGGGTTAGGTGATTTAACGCTGGACTACTGTGGGCTGTAGACCTAAGAAGGCATCTCCAACGTATACGGTACACCTATACACTATGTTACCAAAAGTATTGGGACACCTGCCTTTAATGGCGTCTCAGTCTTCAATATTGAGTTGGCCCACTCTTTGCAGCTATAACAACAGCTTCACCTCTTCTGGGAGTCGTTGGGTTGAGTCGTTGGGTTGAGTCGTTGGGTTGAGTCGTTGGGTTGAGTCGTTGGGTTGAGTCGTTGGGTTGAGTCGTTGGGTTGAGTCGTTGGGTTGAGTCGTTGGGTTGAGTCGTTGGGTTGAGTCGTTGGGTTGAGTCGTTGGGTTGAGTCGTTGGGTTGAGTCGTTGGGTTGAGTCGTTGGGTTGAGTCGTTGGGTTGAGTCGTTGGGTTGAGTCGTTGGGTTGAGTCGTTGGGTTGAGTCGTTGGGTTGAGTCGTTGGGTTGAGTCGTTGGGTTGAGTCGTTGGGTTGAGTCGTTGGGTTGAGTCGTTGAGTCGTTGGGTTGAGTCGTTGAGTCGTTGGGTTGAGTCGTTGAGTCGTTGGGTTGAGTCGTTGAGTCGTTGGGTTGAGTCGTTGAGTCGTTGGGTTGAGTTGTTGAGTCGTTGAGTAGCATCATGATATAGCGTGGTCATTTACCCCATAGGATCCCAATGCGCTTTGCTTGACCTTACAACCCAACCATGACACTCCCACCACCATGCTTGACTGTAGGCAAGACACACTTGTCTTTGTACTCCTCACCTGGTTGCCACCACACACGCTTGACACCATCTGACAGGTGAAGGGTTAGGTGGTTTGATGCTGGACTACTGTGGGCTATAGACTTATGAAGGCATTTCCAACTTATAGTTACAACTATACACTATATTACCAAAAATATTGGGGCACCTGCCTTTAATGGCATCTCAGTCTTAGTCCATAGGGTTCAATATTGAGTTGGCCCACTCTTTGCAGCTATAACAGCTTCACCTCTTCTGGGAGTCGTTGAGTCGTTGGGTTGACTTGAGTCGTTGGGTTGACTTGAGTCGTTGGGTTGACTTGAGTCGTTGGGTTGACTTGAGGAGTTGGGTTGACTTGAGGAGTTGGGTTGACTTGAGGAGTTGGGTTGACTTGAGGAGTTGGGTTGACTTGAGGAGTTGGGTTGACTTGAGGAGTTGGGTTGACTTGAGGAGTTGGGTTGACTTGAGGAGTTGGGTTGACGAGTAGCATCATGATATAGTGTGGTCATTTACCCCATAGGATCCCAACGCGCTTGGCTTGACCTTAAAACCCAATCTCACCTGGTTGCCGCCACACACGCTTGACACCATCTGACAGGTGAAGGATTAGGTGGTTTGACGCTGGACTACTGTGGGCTGTAGACCTAAGAAGGCATCTCCAACTTACACAGATACACCTATACACTATATTACCAAAAGTATTGGGACGCCTGCCTTTACATAAACTTTAATGGCATCCCAGTCTTAGTCTGTAGGGTTCAATATTGAGTTGGCCCGCCCTTTGCAGCTATAACTGCTTAAACTCTTCTGGGAAGGCCGTCCACAAGGTTTAGGAGGGCGTTTATGGGAATGTTTGACCATTCTTGCAGAAGAGCTAAGGTTAAGGAAGTTATTTTAGGAAAAAAAATTGTACCTTTACAACCCCTTTAAGTCCGATGGACTTGTATACACAAGATTGAATTTTGCACCATTGGACTTTTGTTGCCGGAAAGTTTGTCCGTTTGCACAGCGAACATTTGTCCAATGGAGCGTACACATGGTTGGATTTTCCGCAAAAACGGGTCCGTTGGAGGTTTGTTGTCAAAGTCCGATCGTGTGTATGGGCCTTAAGGGTAATTCCTGTTGACATACGTTAATGTATACATAGGAAGAGCTAATTGACTTCTCCCAAGAGACTACGGAGGGAGGGGACCAGGAGTTCTACCTAAGAATGATTTCTCTCTTGGCATAGTGCATCAAATATGAAATTGACAATTTGGAGTAGTAGGAAGGGTTAGCTGGAGGTGCAAGTTCATGAGATCAACCAAAACAGCCCAAAAGTGGGCTACCCCCGGACAACTCCAGAACATATGGAAATATGCACCACAACGAGTGCATTCCGGAGTTCTCCTAGGGATACATACTATGCAACAGTGGTGGCTGGTGCTCCAAATTTCTGGGAGGGCGCTAACAAACTGAAAAACATCGATTGGAGCCACTGTGCCCACCTTTTGCCGCGACTGTGCCCACCTTTTGCCGCCACTGTGCCCACCATTTGTCGCCACTGTGCCCATCATTTGTCGCCACTGTGCCCCATCAAATGCCGCCACTGTGCCCCATCAAATGCCGCCACTGTGCCCCATCAAATGCCGCAACTGTGCCCCATCAAATGCCGCCACTGTGCCCCATCAAATGCCGCCACTGTGCCCCATCAAATGCAGCCAGTTTGCACCCCCCCCCTCGCCCAGCACTTGCCTTTCTCGGATCAGCGCCGTCCTCCACGCTCCCTCTAAATCCTCAATGTCTTCTCCCTTACTCTTTGTCATCTCTGCTATGATTGGCTAGGCATCCAATCACGGCGCCTGTTGCTTCAGCCAATTAGGTGACCGGTAACCAGACCCGGTGCATCTGAGAGGCGGGTCAGTGTTAGGGAAGTGATTCCCTAACACAGGACTGTGTGAACAGCGAACGTACAGCAGTGTGCCCCCCTGTTTAACAATTTGGAAGCCTATTAGAGCTCACAGGCTCTATGCAGGAAGCCTACTATAGCTGACCGCTCTAATCAGGCACTTCCAAAACACCCCCACCGCTGTAATTCAGATAGCAGGCGCTCGACAAGGGGCCGGATACCTGAATAGTGGGTGGCAATGCATGAATCTATTGTTGATTGAGGGGTGCAGGAGAGAGGGGGCGGTGCTCCTGCGCCCACTATGGATGCACCACCATTGCTATGTAATCTCTGGGCCGTATAGTAGACCCTTTGTTTAAAAAAATGACTGTGCGTCAACCAGTAGAGACCATATTTAATTTAACATTCTGAATTTGGGTTTGGCAAGTTCTTGTTCTACTTTGCAGATTGGAACCGAGGGAAGGTGCAAAAATATTGACTTGGGCCTACCGACAGCTGTAGACCATTCTTCCTGCGCCCCAATCCTGTGTGCCACACGCATGCATGGTACAATTTCTTTCTGGGCTTGTTACACCTGTAAGGGGCTTGATGGTACCCAGGGATTTTTTCGTCTGGCCCCTCCACCTTTAGAAACGAGAAGAGAAGACTTGACTTGTCTATGGGCACTACTGCTTCTTTTTCTTTTTGTCCGTTGCTTGAAGAAGAAGAGTAGTGGAGGTCGTAGAATGGTGAAACCCAGGCCCGGAATGGCCATAGGGCATACCGGGCATATGCCGGTGGGTCGCGGCCCGAGGGACGCAAGTCACGTCTCTGTAATTTTAGGGGGGTCTGTATGGGCTGTAATGTAGCAGGGATCTGTATGGGCTGTATTGTAGAAGGGGTCTGTAATGTAGGGGAGGGGGTCTGTATGGGCTATATTGTAAAGGAGGGCTGTAATGTAGGGGGGGGGGGTTTGTATGGGCTGTATTGTAGAAGGGGTCTGTAATGTAGGAGGGTCTGTATGGGCTGTAATGTAGGGGGGTCTGTATGGGCTGTATTGTAGAAGGGGTCTGTAATGTAGGGGGGGGGGTCTGTATGGGCTGTATTGTAAAGGAGGGCTGTAATGTAGGGGGGGTCTGTATGGGCTGTATTGTAGAAGGGGTCTGTAATGTAGGAGGGTCTGTATGGGCTGTATTGTAGAAGGGGTCTGTAATGTAGGGGAGGGGGTCTGTATGGGCTATATTGTAAAGGAGGGCTGTAATGTAGGGGGGGGGGGGGTTGTATGGGCTGTATTGTAGAAGGGGTCTGTAATGTAGGAGGGTCTGTATGGGCTGTATTGTAGAAGGGGTCTGTAATGTAGGGGGGGTCTGTATAGGCTGTAATGTAGGGGGGGTCTGTATGGGCTGTACTGTAAAGGAGGGCTGTAATGTAGGGGGGGTCTGTATGGGCTGTATTGTAGAAGGGGTCTGTAATGTAGGAGGGTCTGTATGGGCTGTATTGTAGAGGAGGGCTGTAATGTAGGGGAGTCTGTATTTTAGGGGGGTCTGTACTGTAGGGAGTTTGCACTGTAGGGAGGGGGTGTGTACTGTAGATAGGTCTGTGTAACATGCAGGGGGTCCAGAACTGTTCGGGGGTGTCTGTGTAACAAACTGTGGGGGGCTGTGTAATGTAAAAGGGTGCAGACGTTCAGTGCTATGTAATGTAAAAGGGTCCATAGGTGCGGTGCTGTGTAATGTAAAGGGGTCCAGAGGTGCAGGGTGCTTTGTAATGTAAAGGGGGGGGTATGTATGGGCTGTATTGTAAAAGGAGGGTTGTAATGTGGGGGGGGGGGGGGGTCTGTATGGGCTGTATTGTAGAAGGGGGTCTGTAATGTAGGAGGGTCTGTATAGGCTGTATTGTAGAGGGGGTCTGTATGGGCTGTATTGTAGAGGAGGGCTGTAATGTAGGGGGGTCTGTATTTTAGAAGGGGTCTGTACTGTAGGGGGGGTCTGTACTGTAGGGGGTTTGCACTGTAGGGAGGGGGTGTGTACTGTAACATGCAGGGGGTCCAGAACTGCAGTAACAGTGTAACATACAGGGGGTCCAGAACTGTTCGGGGGTGTCTGTGTAACAAACTGTGGGGGGCTGTGTAATGTAAAAGGGTACAGAGGTTCAGTGCTATGTAATGTAAAAGGGTCCATAGGTGCGGTGCTGTGTAATGTAAAGGGGTCCAGAGGTGCAAGGTGCTGTGTAATGTAAAGGGGTCCAGAGGTGCAGGGTGCTGTGTAATGTAAAGGGGTCCAGAGGTGCAGGGTGCTGTGTAATGTAAAGGGGTCCAGAGGTGCACGGTGCTGTGTAATGTGAAGGGGCCCAGAGGTGCACGGTGCTGTGTAATGTAAAGGGGTCCAGAGGTGCAGGGTGCTGTGTAATGTTAAGGGGTCCAGAGGTGCAAGGTGCTGTGTAATGTAAAGGGGTCCAGAGGTGCAGGGTGCTGTGTAATGTAAAGGGGTCCAGAGGTGCAGGGTGCTGTGTAATGTAAAGGGGTCCAGAGGTGCACGGTGCTGTGTAATGTGAAGGGGCCCAGAGGTGCACGGTGCTGTGTAATGTAAAGGGGTCCAGAGGTGCAGGGTGCTGTGTAATGTTAAGGGGTCCAGAGGTGCAGGGTGCTGTGTAATGTAAAGGGGCCCATAGGTGCAGGGTGCTGTGTAATGTAAAGGGGCCCAGAGGTGCAGGGTGCTGTGTAATGTAAAGGGTTTCAGAGGTGCAGGGTGCTGTGTAATGTAAAGGGCTCCAGAGGTGCAGGGTGCTGTGTAATGTGAAGGGGCCCAGAGGTGCAGGGTGCTGTGTAATGTGAAGGGGCCCATAGGTGCAGGGTGCTGTGTAATGTAAAGGGGCCCAGAGGTGCATGGTGCTGTGTAATGTAAAGGGTTTCAGAGGTGCTGTGTAATGTAAAGGGGCCCATAGGTGCATGGTGCTGTGTAATGTAAAGGGGCCCAGAGGTGCACGGTGCTGTGTAATGTAAAGGGGCCCAGAGGTGCAGGGTGCTGTGTAATGTAAAGGGGCCCAGAGGTGCACGGTGCTGTGTAATGTAAAGGGGTCCAGAGGTGCAGGGTGCTGTGTAATGTAAAAGGGTCCAGAGGTGCAGGGTGCTGTGTAATGTAAAAGGGTCCAGAGGTGCAGGTTTCTGTGTAATGTAAAGGGGTCCAGAGGTGCAGGGTGCTGTGTAATGTAAAGGGGTCCAGAGGTGCAGGGTGCTGTGTAATGTAAAGGGGTCCAGTGGTGCAGGGTGCTGTGTAATGTAAAGGGGCCCAGAGGTGCACGGTGCTGTGTAATGTAAAGGGGTCCAGAGATACAAGGTGCTGGAACCCCACTTCCCATCATTAACCACCGCCGTGAAGTGCCGCCACCGCTCCCCTCCCGGGCTGCTCAGTCTAAAATGCCGGGGCCTATTGTTTTAATCCCAGTCCCGGCCTGGTGAGAACGTTGCGTAGCCGAGTGTTCATACTGTAAGGCACACAGAATATTAAAGACTTTGTCCGCCTGATAAATGGGGTTATAATTAGTGAAATCATTAGCATGAGCCTCGCCGCGTCCTTCAACGTTCTTTCAAAGTCTTCTCATTTCTAATGGCAACTTCTTTCGATGGGTGAATCTCTTTGAGCCAAGTAAGCGATTTCCCAGCGTCTCCGAGGAGGTGACTGGGCCCGTCAATGGCCAGCGAGGTCGAGGAGTGAAATCATTACTTAGTAGCATGTAAACAGCGAGAGATGTGGAGTCCGTTTTATTGCATCTTTTTCTATTTTCTCATTTTTTTTTTTTTTCGGTGCTTTTGGTTTCATTGAGAGAATTTCTGGTGGTGACGGCTCCACAGGGACACGCAACAGAGAAATTTGATTAAATGGACGCTTGGGGTCACCACCTTGTCTAAACAGACTGCCTCTCTCAGCGTTAATCCGGGAATGTTAAAAATCTCTGACCTTGCCGCGCGGCGGTGTCGGCGCGATTTGAAATTACTCCGGTATGGATGAGGGGCGGGGGGGGAAAGGGAAAGATTTGTTTCTATCAATTTCTTCTTTTATTCCTAGAAAAGGAAAAGCCACCAGGATTGGACGAAAAAAAACTCCTTACTAATTTAGCCCTTATTTTTTTTTAACCGCTTCAGCATTATGCAGGTAAAGGACCTGGCCCCTTTTTGCGATTCGGCGCTGCGTCGCTTTAACTGACAATTGCGCGGTCGTGCGACGCGGCTCCCAAACAAAATTGGCGTCCTTTTTTCCCCACAAATAGAGCTTTCTTTTGGTGGTATTTGATCACCTCTGCGGTTTTTATTTTTTGCGCTATAAACAAAAATAGAGCGACAATTTTGAAAAAAATCTATATTTTTTTTTACTTTTTGCTGTAATAAATATCCCCCCAAAAAAATCTAAAAAAAAATTTTTTTCCTCAGTGTTGGCCGATACGTATTCTACTTATTTTTGAAAAAAAATCGCAATAAGCGTTTATCGATTTGGTTTGCGCAAAAATTTATAGCGTTTACAAAATAGGGGATAGTTTTATGGCATTTTTATAAAAAAATAAAAATAAATGCTGCTAATGGCGGCGATCTGCGTTTTTTTTTTTTTTTCGTGACTGCGACATTATGGCGGACACATCCGACAATTTTGGCACATTTTTGGGACCATTGTCATTTTCACAGCGAAAAGTGCTATACAAAATGCACTGATTACTGTGAAAATGAGTGGCAGTGAAGTGGTTACCACTAGGGGGCGCTGTAGGGGTTATGTGTGCCCTAAGGGAGCGATTCCTACTGTAGGGGGGTGTGGCTGTAGGCGTGACGTCACTGATCGTTGTTCCCTATATCAGGGAACAGACGATCACTGACATTGCCACAGTGAAGAACAGAGAGGGTGTGTGTACAATTGCCTCTCCCCGTTCTTCAGCTCCTGTGACCGATCGAGGGTCCCATGGGCACGGTCACCGAGCTTTGGACCGAGTCGCGCGTGCGCCCCACGGCTGGGCTCTTAAAGGCAACGTACAGGTACGTGCTTGTGCCCAGCCGTGCCATTCTGCCGACGTAAATGTGCAGGAGGCGGTCCTTAAGTGGTTAAGAGAAATGGGCGTACAGGTAGGTCCCTTTTTAAATTTGCCGCGCTCCGTGACCATGCCCACGGGCTCGATGCCCACCGGTGTTCCGGGATCGTGTCACAGAGCTGAAGAACGGGGAGATGATGGTGTATACACAACATCTCCCAGTTCTTCCTAGTGACACGTCACTGATCGTCTGTTCCCTCTCATCGGGAACAGCGATCAGTGACTTTTCACTTGTAGCCACGCCCCCTATCAGTTAGAATCACTCCCTAGGACACACTAGGATCACTAAAGTAATTTTTTTTTAAAATAACAAACATGTTATACTTGCCTCCACTGTGCAGCTCGTTTTGCACAGAGTGTCCCCGATCTGCGTCTTCTGGGGTCCCTCTGCGGCTGTCTCGGCTCCCCCCAGCAAGGACTCAACACCTTTATGCGAGCCAACTGTATCACTCGGCCCCACCCCCCGGCGCGCCGCGTCATTGGATGTGATTGACAGCAGCTTGAGCCAATGGCCGGACCCAGCCGCTTGCGTCTCCTCCCGAGTCCTGCCGGTCACTTCTCCTCCCAACCAATCAGG
>CM056057.1:208601434-208698934 GCA_029574335.1 Rana kukunoris
ACAGTGGCAGTGATCGTCTGTTCCCTGATATAGGGAAAGGCAATCAGTGACGTCACACGCCCAGCCCCGCCCCCCTTACAGTTAGAAACACATATGAGGTCACACTTAACCCCTCCAGCGCCCCCTAGTGGTTAACTCCCAAACTGCAATTGTCATTTTCACAGTAATCAGTGCAGTTTTATAGCTGTGAAAATGACAATGGTCCCAAAAATGTATCAAAAGTGTCCGATGCGTCCGCCGTAATGTCGCAGTCACGAAAAAAATCGCTGATCGCCGCCATTACTAGTAAAATAAATAAATAATAAAAATGCCAAAAAACTATCCCCTATTTGGTTTGCGCAAAATTTATAGCGTCTACAAATCGATTTAACGCTTATTGCGAAAACATTTTTGTAGAATACGTATCGGCCTAAACTGAGGGAAAAAAACATTTTTTATAGATTTTTTGGGGGGGATATTTATTATAGCAAAAAGTAAAAAAAATATTGCTTTTTTTTTTCTAAATTGTCGCTCTATTTTTGTTTATAGCGCAAAAAATAAAAACCGCAGAGGTGATCAAATACCACCAAAAGAAATCTCAATTTGTGGGAAAAAAGGACGCCAATTTTGTTTGGGAGCCACGTCGCACGACCGCGCAATTGTCAGTTAAAGCGACGCAGTGCCGAATCGCAAAAAGGGGTCCGGTCCTCTAGCTGCATAACAGTCCGGGGCTTAAGTGGTTAAAGTGACGCAGTGCCTGGTCATGGAGGGGGGGGGGGGGTAAAAACCTTCCGGGGGTGAATTGGTTAAACAGGAAACGCTCAGTGAAATGTGAAGCGTATTGCTGACTCTCATATTGTTCTCAGTGATGAGGATCACCTGCAAAGTCAGCAAAAGTGCATCGTGCGTCCGCTGACTGTGTAGCCTTCTTTTTTTTTTTTTTTTTTTTTAAATAAAAAAGTTTTATGTGAAAAGATGGTAAAGGTCTCGCCCCCCCCCCGCCCCCCCCCCCCATGGCGATTTCAGCATTGGGCGGCTGCCAGTTGATTTTTCTCCCTTCTCTGGGATTCAGGAAAAGTAAAAACAGGAAATGCTGGTGACAAGGTTTCGCCTCGGCGTGCGGTCACCCTCAGGGGGGGCTCGGGGAGGTGTGCGGTCACCCTCAGTGGGTGCTTGGGGGGGTGCGGTCACCCTCAGGGGGGGTTCGGGGAGGTGTGCGGTCACCCTCAGGGGGGGCTCGGGGAGGTGTGCGGTCACCCTCAGGGGGGGCTCGGGGAGGTGTGTGCGGTCACCCTCAGGGTGCTTGGGGGGTGCGGTCACCCTCAGGGGGGTTTCGGGGAGGTGTGCGGTCACCCTCAGGGGGTGCTTGGGGGGTGCGGTCACCCTCAGGGGGGGTTCGGGGAGGTGTGCGGTCATCCCCCCTCAGGGGGGGGCTCGGGGGGGGGGTTAGCGGTCAACCTCAGGGGGGTTGGGGAGGTGTGCGGTCACCCTCAGGGGGGGCGCGGTCACCCTCAGGGGGGGCTTCTCGGGGGTGGTGCGGTAACCCTCAGGGGGGCTCGGGGAGGTGTGCGGTTCACCCTCAGGGGGGCTCGGGGGGTGCGGTCACCCTCAGGGGGGGCTTCGGGGGGGTGTGGCGGTTCACCCTCAGGGGGGCTCAGGGGGGCTCGGGAGGTGTGCGGTCACCCTCAGGGGGGCTCGGGGAGGTGTGCGGTCACCCTCAGGCAGGGGGGGGTTGGGGGGGGTGCGGTCACCCTCAGGGGGCTCGGGGGGGGGGTGCGGTCACCCTCGAGGGGGGGGCTCGGGAGGTGTGCGGTCACCCTCAGGAAAGGCTCAGGGGGGTTGCGGTCACCCTCAGGAAGGGCTCGGGGGGGTGTGCGGTCACCCTCAGGGGGGGCTCAGGGGGGGGTGCGGTAACCCTCAGGTGGGGCTCGGGGGGGGGGGGGGTTCAAGCACAACATTGTTGTTGACCGCGTCTTTCAGAGTAAAAATAGCCGTATTAAGAGATGAGACAACGGCGGGGCGTGCGGTGCGGCATGGCGGCGGTCTGTGGTGCGGTGATAAGGAAGGACGACGCTCCCGCGGTTTCACCTCCGGGGAGATCTATTAAGTGATACAGCGAAAGGTTATAGAGATACAATAACTGCGAATGTTTCCACCGACGCGACCCCCGAAAAACCGCAACGCGAAGGGTTCAAGTACAAAGCAAACACGGGCGGGCATCGAGGAAGGTTCACCTCCGCAATCATAGGGCAGCTCACAAAAGTAAGTACACCCCCCCCCCATCTTTGTAAATCTTTTTATGTGACAATACTGAAGAAATGACACTTTGTATCTACAATGTTGTGTAGTGAGTGTACAGATTGTATAACAGTGTACATGTGCCGTCCCCTCAAAATAACTCAACACACAGCCATTAATGTCTAAACCGCTGGCAACAAAAGTGAGTACACCCCTAAATGAAAATGTCCAAATTGGGCCCTATTAGCCATTTTCCCTCCCCCAGTGTCATGTGACTCGTTGGTGTTACAAGGTCTCGGGTGTGAATGGGGAGCAGGTGTGTTAGCACATATCCCTCTTTCCAAATCCCCCCCACCCAGCACAAATGACACCCCCCATCCTCCATCCTGGCACAAATTCCCCCCTCCAAATCCCCTCTCTGAGCACAAATTCCCCTCCCCCCAATCCTCCATCCTAGCACAAATCTCCCTCGCCAAATCCCCCAACCCAGCACAAATTACACCCCCCATCCTGGCACAAATTCCACTCCTCCAATCCTCCATCCTAACACAAATCCCCACTCCCAACACAAACCCCCCCCTTCGAAATCCCCCAACCCAGTACAAATTTCACCCCCCTATCCTCCATCCTATCATAAACCCCCCCCCCTTCAAATCCCCTCTCCTAGCATAAACCCTCTTTCCCCCATCCCTCCTCTCAACACAAATCACCAATCCTAGATCACCTCCCCAAATTTCCCCTCCTAGAACAATTCTTACCTCCTGCCATCCCCAAAACCCCCTCCCAGCACAAATTCCCCCTCCCCAAAATCCCCCCTTCCGGCACAAATATCCCCTCCAAATCCCCCTCCCAGCACACTTTCCACTCCCCCAATCCTCCTTCCTAGAACAAGTTCCCCCTCCAAATCCCCCCTCCCAGCACAAATTCCCCCTCCCAGCACAAATTCCCCCTCCCCCAAAATCCCCCCTCCCGGCACAAATATCCCCTCCAAATCCGCCCTCCCAGCACACTTTCCACTCCCCCAATCCTCCTTCCTAGAACAAGTTCCCCCTCCAAATCCCCCCTCCCAGCATGAATTCCACTCCCCCAACCCTCCATCCCTGAACAAATTCCCCCTCCAAATCCCCCTCCCAGCACAATTTCCACTCCCCCAATCCTCCATCCTAAAATAAATTCCTCCCTCCAAATCCCTTCTCCCAGCACACTTTCTGCTCCCCCAACCCTCCATCCTAAAACGAATCCCCCACACCAAATCCCCTCTCTGAGCAAAAATTCCACTCCCCCCAATCCCCCTCCATTCTAGAACAAATTCCCCCCTTCAACTCTCCCCTCCCAGCACACTTTCTACTCCCCCAACCCTCCATTCTAGCACAAATCCCCTCTCCTAGCACAAATTCCACTCCCCCCAATCATCCATCCCAGAACAAATTCCCCCCCCCTAAAAATCCTCCTTCCCAGCACAATTTCCAATTCTCAATCCCAAATCCTGGAACAAATCCCCCCCCCCTAAAAATCCCCCCTCCCAGCACAATTTCCACTCTCTCAATCCTCCATCCTAGCACACCCCCCTCCAAATCCCCCCTCCCAGCATCAATTCCACTCCCCCCAACCCCATCCATCCTAAAACTAATCCCCCCTCCAAATCCCCTCTCTGAGCACAAATTCCACTCCCCAATCTTCTATCCTAGCACAAATTCCACTCCCCCAGTCCCTCCGTCCTAGAACAATTTCTCCCTCAAAATACCCCCTCCTAGCACAAATTCCACTCCCCCAATCCTCCGTCCCTAGAACAATTTCCCCCTCAAAATCCCCCTCCTAGCACAAAATTCCACTCCCCCAATCCCTCCGTCCTAGAACAAGTTCCCCCTCCAAATCCCCGCCCCCTCCCAGCATGAATTTCACTCCCCCAACCCTACATCCTAAAACTAACCCCCCCTCCAAATCCCCTCTCTGAGCACACATTTCACTTCCCAAATTCTCAATCCTAGAACAAATCCCCCCCTCCCAACACAATTTCAACTCTCCCAATCCTCCATCCTAGAACAAATTCCCCCTCCTAGCACAAATTTCACTCCTCTATCCCCATCCAAATCCCCCAATCATCCATCCTAAAATAAGTCCCCCCTCCAAATCCCCTCCTAGCACACACACCCCCCCCCCCACCCCCCCCCCCCCCCCCCCCCCCCATCCCTCCTCTTAACACAAATCACCAATCCTAGATCACCTCCCCAAATTTCCAGAACAATTCTTACTCCCTGCCGTCCCCAATTCCCCCTCTCGCAACACACATTCCCCCCCCAATCTCCTTGAGGAACCCATGCACCTCACATGATACCGCAGTGCCCAGGGCAGTTCCCCTCCTGCCTACCTCTGATCCTGGCCCTGCACTATGCTACATGTGAACAGGGTCTAAGGCCCTACTTGACACCCAAAATCGCGTGAGAATCGCGATTTTTAGAAAAACGCGTCACGGGAACGTGCCACATACAGTATGTGCAAAAAAAAAAAAATCTCCTCCGGTAGACAAGGGGTTAAGGCACGCTGAAATGAAATGCAGTAATAAAGGGCCACTTAAGGACCGCCGCACGACTATATACGTCGGCACTTTGAAGAGGGATATCTCGGTAATGGTAGCAGCTGCTGCCGCAGCCGAGGTATCCATCTCTTCAGGCGGCGGTCCTGTAAACGATAATGGTGGTCTCTGCGGCGGATTCGCCGCAAGATCACCGCTATCGGCGGTGAGAGAGGGGGGGCCCCCCTCCTGGCTTTCTCCCGCACCCTCCGCCGCTTACCGGAGCCGTCGGTAGCGGCGGAGGCGATCGTGTCCTTCCTGCGGTTGGGTATGGAAGACGAGTGAGGGGGAAGATGACCCCCCCCCCCCACCCGTCTCCATACTATAGCAGGGCGGAAGCGACGTCGCAACGTCACTTCCGCCCATACGTCTTAAAGGGACATTTTATTTTTGTCATTTTTTTTTCAAATGACAAAAAATTATTATTTCTTTTTTTTTTTGCTTTTTAGTGTAAATATGAGATGTGACGTCTTTTTGACCCCCAAATCTCATATTTAAGAGGACCTGTCATGCTTTTTTTTCTATTACAAGGGATGTTTACATTCCTTGTAATAGGAATAAAAGTGACCCAATTTTTTTTTTTTAAATAAATAAAATCAAGTTAAATAAATAAGAAAAAATAAATAATTTTTTCAAAGCCCCCTTTGTCCTGCCGAGCTCGCGCGCAGAAGCGAACTCATACGCGAGTAGCGCCCGCATATGAAAACGGTGTTCAAACCACACATGTGAGGTATCGCCGCGATCGTTGGAGCGAGAGCAATAATTCTAGCCCTAGACCTCCTCTGTCACTCAAAAAATGCAACCTGTAGAATTTTTTTAAACGTCGCCTATGGAGATTTTTAAGAGTAAAAGTCTTTGACGCCATTCCACGAGCCGGCGCAATTTTGAAGCGTGACATGTTGGGTATCATTTTACTCAGCGTAACATTATCTTTCACAATATAAAAAAATTAATTGGGCTAACTTTACTGTTTTATTTTTTAATAAAAAAAAAGTTTTTTTGTTTTGTTTTGTTTTTTTGAAAGTGCGCTTGTAAGACCACTGCGCAAATACGGTGTGACAAAGTATTGCAAAGACCGCCATTTTATTCTCTACGGTGTTAGAACCCCCAAACATTATACATTTTTTTTCTAAGTAATTTTCTAGCAAAAAAAAAAATTGTCTTGACGTGTCTGAAAAACGGGCTCGGTCCTTAAGTGGTTAAATACACTTAAAGGTGCCTTAAATCCTATTGTAGTTTGATGATCCTGCCCCCCCCCCCCTCCCCCCCCAGGCTGTTGAACTGCAAAGATGTCTGGCTTTGCCTCCCCACAGGAGCCGCAGACACATTGATAGGGACGAGGGCCGTCGCGGTGCACACCGCGGAGACCTGTGACAAAGCGGCGGTTTGCTCCGAGGTGAAGGGGCGCTGGAGCTAAACAGATGGCGGCTGGGGCGGCGGAGCTGGGAGCGGCGGCCGGGCGACAGGCGCTCCTGCTCGTCTCATTACACATGGTTTAATTTGGTAATCTACTATCAATGGCCTCCTCGACGTGCGGAGTGGAGGATACGGCGCCCGCAGCCAAGGACGCACTGAGAGGTCTTATTTCTTCCTAATTACCTTGGCAGAGCTCAGGGCTGAACTAATCCCATAATACTCGTGGTGGCTGCGCAATCATTTCACCGTAAAGAACGACCTCACCTAAACTCCGAGAGAGAACTATGCGGGAATTTGTCACATTTGAAACTGAATTTGGATCAAATAAAAAAAAAAAAAAAGAGAAACTATTGTATGACACCATTAATTTAAAAAAAAAGTGGATTGTAGAGAGCCTCGTAAGCCTGAGTAGAGTGTAGAGACTCTGGTGAGCCTGAGTAGAGTGTAGAGAGTCTGGTGAGCCTAAGTAGATTGTACAGAGCCTGAGTAGAGTGTAGAGAGCCTGGTGAGCCTGAGTAGAGACTCTGGTGAGCCAGAGTAGAGCGCCTGGTAAACCTGAGTAAAGTGTAGAATGCCTGGTGAGCCTCAGTAGACTAGAGTGTAGAGAGCCTGGCGAGCCCAAGTAGACAGTAGCAAGCCTGGTGAGCCTCAGTAGAGAATAGAGAGCCTGCTGAGCCTGAGTAGAGTGTAGGGACTCTGGTGAGCCTGAGTAGAGTGTAGAGAGTCTGGTGAGCCTAAGTAGATTGTACAGAGCCTGAGTAGAGTGTAGAGAGCCTGGTGAGCCTGAGTAGAGACTCTGGTGAGCCTGAGTAGATTGTAGAGAGCCTCGTAAGCCTGAGTAGAGTGTAGAGACTCTGGTGAGCCTGAGTAGAGTGTAGAGAGTCTGGTGAGCCTAAGTAGATTGTACAGAGCCTGAGTAGAGTGTAGAGAGCCTGGTGAGCCTGAGTAGAGACTTTGGTGAGCCTGAGTAGATTGTAGAGAGCCTCGTAAGCCTGAGTAGAGTGTAGAGAGCCTGGTGAGCCTGAGTAGAGAGCCTGGTAAACCTGAGTAAAGTGTAGAATGCCTGGTGAGCCTCAGTAGACTAGAGTGTAAAGAGCCTGGCGAGCCCCAGTAGACAGTAGCAAGCCTGGTGAGCCTCAGTAGAGAATAGAGAGCCTGCTGAGCCTGAGTATAGTGTAGGGACTCTGGTGAGCCTGAGTAGAGTGTAGAGAGTCTGGTGAGCCTAAGTAGATTGTACAGAGCCTGAGTAGAGTGTAGAGAGCCTGGTGAGCCTGAGTAGAGACTCTGGTGAGCCTGAGTAGATTGTAGAGAGCCTCGTAAGCCTGAGTAGAGTGTAGAGACTCTGGTGAGCCTGAGTAGAGTGTAGAGAGTCTGGTGAGCCTAAGTATATTGTACAGAGCCTGAGTAGAGTGTAGAGAGCCTGGTGAGCCTGAGTAGAGACTCTGGTGAGCCTGAGTAGATTGTACAGAGCCTCGTAAGCCTGAGTAGCGTGTAGAGAGCCTGGTGAGCCTGAGTAGAGAGCCTGGTAAACCTGAGTAAAGTGTAGAATGCCTGGTGAGCCTCAGTAGACTAGAGTGTAGAGAGCCTGGCGAGCCCAAGTAGACAGTAGCAAGCCTGGTGAGCCTCAGTAGAGAATAGAGAGCCTGCTGAGCCTGAGTATAGTGTAGGGACTCTGGCGAGGTAGAGTGTAGAGAGCCTCGGAGAGGCCCGAGTAGAATGTAGAGAGCCTGGGTACAATGTAGAGAGCCTGCCAGCATGCTGCAAAGAAAGGCCCCTGTTCTCTTTGTTGAAGCTGCAGTCTCTCTGCAGAGGTCTGACACCTCCCCTGCTCAGACTCTCCGTGAGGGAGGGGCATGCCAGACTTCTGCTGCTTCCCTACAGAGAACTTATTACTTTTTATGCAGTAATCTGGCAAGGGACAGACTTGTTTTTTGTTTTGTTTTTTAAGTGTATGTTTGTGCTCTCTACATTGTACCCAGGCTCTCTACATTCTACTCGGGCCTCTCCAGGCTCTCTAAACTCTACCTCGGGCCTCGCCAGAGTCTCTACACTCTACCTCGGGCCTCGCCCCGGAGGCAATCGCCATCCTTCTCCATGCCCCCGGGTGGCATTGGCGGGTGTGAGGGGGGGGCCTCCCACTCACGCCGCCCTACCTGCTCCTCTTGGGAGCCCAACTGGCGCCCAACGGGACCCCAAAGGGGCAGAGGGACTCCCCCTATGAGGGAGTGAGGGGGCCTAGCCCACCCAGCCAGCCCCGTAGGTCCTTCGCCTCTTTATTTTAGGAGACCACATGGCCAAAGTGCATGTGTGTTAAACCAATTTCGAGTGCGTGCAAGTGTGGTGGTTTTTGTGTGGGGGGGTGGGCGTACTAAGCACAGGCATACCTTGCATAGCACACCCACCGGGAGCCGGGCTGAGACCACCAAACTCAATTCACATGTAGCCGAGACCAGGATCCGAACCCTTGGCTGCAGAGGTGAACGGCTTGTCAGCGCAGTGCCAATCACGTTAAGCCACCACAGCTCCACGGGACAGACTTGTTTGGTCATGTGATCCCTATGTCAGCAGCAGTTGCAGGGGAGAGGAGAAAGCACTCAACAGCTGGGAATCTCGGGTGTGGTGACTTCACCCATAAACTCCCATGTCCCAGCCAATGTTGACGCTCCCTCCTCTCCCCTGCAGCTGCTGCTGGCTGACACAGTGATCACATGAGGAGAGGGCGCTCAACAATGGCTTGGGAATTTGGGGCGTGATGACGTCATCCCATGAGTGCACATGTCCCAGATTGGTTGAGGCTCTCCCCTGCACCTGACACAGGGATCATGTGAGGAGAGAGCGCTCAACAGTGGCTGGGCGTGGTGACGTCACCCTTATGTCCCAGCCATTGTTGATGCTCCCTCCTCTCCTCTGCAGCTGCTGCTGGCTGACACAGGGATCATGTGAGGGGAGAGAGCACAACAACAGCTGGGAATTCCAGATGTTACCCTAAAACTGCCATGCCCCAGGCAATGTTGTCGCTCCCTCCTCTCCCCTGCAGCTACCACTGGCTGACACAGGGGATCACATGGCTGAAAATAGGTAAGTATCTTCTTTACAAGATCAGTGAGCATACTGTAGGCTGCAGCAGTGGAGAAGGTTGCTTCAGGTTATTGCCTGGTTGTAGACCAACCCCTCCCCCCACACATTATATATCCCTACAGGAGCATCATCTGATCATCCTTCTGTTCTGTACATCACCGATCAGCCTTTGTTAATGTTCCGGCACGGAAGACCTGCAATATCAGGAGAAATATCTGCAGGAGATTCACACCGAACAATCGTTCTCCAATAAAACCCCACGATCGACATCTTTTTATTTTATTCTCTTCCCGCTGACAAATTTTACTCTGAGTTTTATTCATCCTCCACACCGAGCAGATAGAGAGAGAGACGGATAAAGAGAGAGAGAGAGACGGATAAAGAGAGAGAGAGAGACGGATAAAGAGAGAGAGATAGCCGGATAAAGAGAGAGAGATAGCCGGATAAAGAGAGAGAGATAGACGGATAAAGAGAGAGAGAGAGACAGATAAAGAGAGAGAGAGACAGATAAAGAGAGAGAGAGACAGATAAAGAGAGAAAGAGAGACAGATAAAGAGAGAGAGAGACAGATAAAGAGAGAGAGAGACAGATAAAGAGAGAGAGAGACAGATAAAGAGAGAGAGAGACAGATAAAGAGAGAGAGAGAGAGACAGATAAAGAGAGAGAGAGAGAGACAGACAAAAGAGAGAGAGAGATAGACAGATAAAGAGAGAGAGATAGACAGAGGCAGACAGGGGGAGAGAGAGAGAGACAGGGGGAGAGAGAGAGAGACAGGGGGAGAGAGAGAGAGACGGGGAGAGAGAGAGAGAGGCAGACGGGGAGAGAGAGAGGCAGACGGGGAGAGAGAGAGGCAGACGGGGAGAGAGCGATAGAGACAGGCAGAGAGAGCGATAGAGACAGGCAGAGAGAGCGATAGAGAGAGTGATAGAGGCAGGCAGGCAGAGAGACAGAAAGAGAGACGGGGAGACAGACAGAGAGAGAGACAGATATACTTGATCTGTCTGCCTGTCTATCTGTCTGTCTATGTATTAGTTAATAGATAAATAGATATCAAGATAGATATTGAGGTCAATATTGATTGATAGATGGGTAGACCATTGATAGGTAATGATAGACGAACTCAGAGTATTAAAATAGATCTATCTATCTATCTATCTATCTATCTATCTATTAATATATATCTATCTTAGACTGACGAACTCAGAGTATTATCATTAACCTATCAATTATCTATCTATCTATATTGATCTCAATATCTATCTCAATAGAATATTGACTAATAGATAGATAGAATTAGAGATAAGCCGTGGAATGTTCTGTGTTTTCTCCTGATCCCCCGCCCCCCCAGTATAGTCCCCCCGGTCTGTTGCCCCGGGCGGTCGGCGTTTGATGCGATTCCGCAGAGTCTTGTGCCGGTAGCACAGCAGATGCGATCGGGAGACGTCAGGTTTTTTATTTTTAGACAGAAGACGGTAAGAAGGTCGCTCTTCTCCTGTGAAAGAAATATGCAAATCATCCGCCCCGGGAGGTTTCCCAGCATGCACCTCTACACGGCGGCGGTAGAACTTTCCCGGGCGGACTTTAAGCAAATATTACTGTAAACATAAATAGGATCTTCAGAGGATCCCCAGAATGGAAAGTCTGCAGAGAGCGGGGTGCCGGGAGGGACACCGAAACCCAACGCTGACCACACCGACCTCACTCTGATTGTACAATCTCCTTTACATCCACCAACAACGATGTAGTGCAAGGACCTTGTATTTAGTTTGGGGTTACTGAACTTTAATCTCATTATGTGAGGGCGTGGTCATAACCAGCCTGACCACACCCCCATCACCCAAACTTCAGATGGTGAGAAATAGACAAACCTATGGAGGACCTCCTATGGATGACTTTCTATGGACGACCTTCCATGGACGACCTTCCATGGACGACCTTCCATGGACGACCTTCCATGGACGACCTTCCATGGACGACCTTCCATGGACGACCTTCCATGGACGACCTCCCATGGACGACCTTCCCATGGACGACCTCCCATGGACGACCTCCCATGGACGACGACTCCCATGGACGACCTCCCATGGACGACCTCCCATGGACGACCTTCCCATGGACGACGACTTCCCATGGACGACATCCCATGGACGACCTCAAACCTATAGAAAGGTCACCTGAGCTTTGGTTCGGTCCAGACCCGGAAGATATCTGCCATTGCTGGGCCAATAAACTGGGGATGGGAGAGTCTCCACCCTACAGCAGTGCATATGCAAATGGGTGGGGATGCTAATGACATCATTAACCTAATATGACCATATAAGGTCAAAGTCATTGACCCAATATCGCCATGTGGCCACATTAGGTCAATGGTATCACAAGCATCCCCACCCCTTTGTGTATGTGCAGCTGTGGGGTGGAGAAATTGCTGGACCAATAAGCTGGGGGGTGGGAAATTCCTTACAAGGGCAGCACATATGCAAAGGATGCTTATGACATCATTGCCCTAATATGGCCATATAAGGTCAATGTTATTGACCTAATGTGGCCTAATGCCCATATAGGTCAATGCTTGACCTAATATTGAGCCAATAACTGACCTAATATGGGCAGGTGGCCATATCAGGTCAATGTTTTTTGACCCAACATGGCCAAATTAGTTCAAGCAAAGGGAAGGGTGATGCATCATCATTGACCTAATATGGGCATTTGATGTTACGTGCATCCTTGCCCCACAGTGGTACATATACAAAGGGACGAGGACGTTCATGATATCAATGAGCTAATTTGGTCACAGGGGTTGGATGTAGTTTGGCCATATTAGGTCAATAACATTCACCCACCCAATGTGGCCATGCGGAAAAATTAGTTCACGCAAAGTGAAGGGATGCAGGTGACATCATTGACCTAATACGGGCATTCGGCCATGTTAGGTCAATGATGTCATGTACATCCCCACCCAACAGTGATACATATACAAAGGGACAGGGATCTTCTTGACATTAATGAGCTAATGTGGCCACAGGGGTGAGGATGCTTGATCTAAGTTGGCCATCTTAGGTCAATAACACCGACCTGATATGGCCGTATTAGTTCAATGTTGCACCCCTATCTCTTTGTATATGTATCACAGTGGGAGGCAGGGATACACATGACATCATTGACCTAATATGGCACATTAGCTCAATGTGGCCACAGGCGTGAGGATGCTTGATCCAAGTCGGCCATCTTAGGTCAATAACACTGACCTGCTATGGTCACATGGCCAAATTAGGTCAATTAATTGCATCGACCTAATATGGCTATATACTCATATAAGGTCAATCATTGACCTAATAAGGCCATATGACCATGGCCTTATTATGCTTGAAATACTTTGATCACATGGCCCCATTAGGTCAATAACATTAACCTAATACGGCCATATTAGGTCAATGATTGACCTAAAATGTCCAATTGGCCATATGGCCTTATTGGATCAATGATTGACCCTTATATGGTCATATGGACTTATTGGATCAATGATTGACCCTTATATGGTCATATGGACTTATTGGATCAATGATTGACCCTTATATGGTCATATGGACTTATTGGATCAATGATTGACCTTATATGGTCATATGGACTTATTGGATCAATGATTGACCTTATATGGTCATATGGACTTATTGGATCAATGATTGACCCTTATATGGTCATATGGACTTATTGGATCAATGATTGACCCTTATATGGTCATATGGACTTATTGGATCAATGATTGACCTTATATGGTCATATGGACTTATTGGATCAATGATTGACCCTTATATGGCCATATGGCCTTATTAGATCAATGATTGACCTTATATGGTCATATGGACTTATTGGATCAATGATTAACCCTTATATGGTCATATGGTCTTATTGGATCAATGATTGACCCTTATATGGTCATATGGCCTTATTGGATCAATGATTGACCCTTATATGGTCATATGGCCTTATTGGATCAATCATTGACCTAATGAGGCCATATACTCATATAAGGTTAACCATTGACTTAATAAGACCAAATTACCATATTAGCCAATAATTGCCAATAATCATTGACCCAATAAGGCCATATGAGGTCAATCATTTTAGGTCAATCATTGAGCCAATAAGGCATATGACCATATAAGGTCAATCATGGACCCAATAAGGCCATATGGCCAATTGGACATATTAGGTCGACGATTCACCTAATATGATATTAGGTTAATGTTATTGACCCAATGGGGCCATGCGATCAAAGTATTTAAAGCATCTCCACCCAGGGCCAAATCGGTTCAATAATGCCAAGAACATCCCCTCCCCTTGATCTATACGCCACTATGGGGCGGGGATGGCCATACACCCATATTAAAGAGACAGGGATGCTTGTGACATCCTTAACCTGTGTTCCAATTTCTATCTAGAGCCCATTGGCCCAGCAGCGACAGTTACCTTCTGGGTTTGGATGACCTTGGGTCCAAACTGAACCCAAGCCCAAAGCCAAGCTCACCTCTCGTCCCATATTATCCAAACACTGTTTCGCCTCTAAAGCAGAAGGTCCGTAGTTATTACTGGTAGGTAGGGATGAGCCGGTGTTCGACTCAAACTCAAAGCTCATCCCTACTGGTAGGCTTGCATTGAGATAAGAGGATGGACAGGGCTCAACCATTGTGAGGCACTGTTGAGGAAGCAGAGTCTGCCTATGTAATGCTCAAACACCGCTACTTTACTGAATATATATTTTTACATACTATACTTTGGATTTTCAGTTCTTGTCTGTCCAATGGGGTCCTTAACCACTTGGTGACCGCCTCTTGTAGATTTACATCGGCATAATGGCACGGGCAGGCAAAGCAACTTATGTATATAAGCGCCCAGAGGCGATTTAGTTCGCATGTGCCGCGCTATATAAGTTATCATTCATTCATTCATTCCTAAGCTGCTTTGAACCTGCCCCCTAGTGGGCGCGAGCACGCTGCCGCAGTCTCCGTGCCCTCGATGTCCGCTGGTGTCTAGTGTTGCTCACGAATATTCGCATTGCGAATATTCGCTACGAATATTGCACATTCGAGTATTCGCGAATAACTCGAATATTGCGGCGAATATTCGCTATGGCGAATATTCGTAAAACAGATCACATCCTAGTGATCTCTATCGACGTCTATTGCTGGTATGATTAGAGAGAGACCCTGGGCCGTAGCTGATGCGATTCTTTTATGTTGCCAATCGCATTGCGAATTTTCGGCAGGCAAAGCAACTTATGTATATAAGCTGCTTTAAACCTGCCCCCTAGTGGGCGCGAGCACGCTGATTATCTTCTCCGCTTTTGCTTTTAAGTAGAGTTAGTGTAGAGTTAGTGTTTAGTCTTCGTGACCGTGCCCTCAATGTCCGCTGGTGTCCCGCGATCGGATCACGGAGCGGTAGAACAGGGGGGATGTCGTTGTAAACAAGACATCTCCCCATTCTGCCTAGTGACGGGACATTGATCCCTCATCGGTGATGTGTCACAGTAAGCCACTCCCCCCTAACAGTTAGAATCACTCCCTAGGACACACTTAACCCTTTCAGCGCCCCCCCCCCCTACTGGTTATCGGTTCGTGCAACAAATTTCCAAAGAGTCTAGAGTGGAAGCCTTCTGTTCGGTGCGGACATTGTTGCTCGTGTTATGAACTGTAAAGGAAATTTTTTTATTATTTTCCCAGCCGCTCTCCCGCCTTCTCCCGTCCCCGGGAACCTCCCTGGAGAAATACCTTTTTATCGTGAAGCTTGGCTGTCATAATCTACAAGACAAATGTAACGCTGTGTTCCATTATTTCCGACACCGTGTGAGTATTCATCTCGGGTGCTCCATGCCGAGAATTATTTTTCCCTCTGAATTTAATGACCTCTTCGGTCGCCTGGGCTCTCTAAAGTTTATCCGATGCAGCGAGCGACGATGTGCCTGGCCGGTGTAAAGCCACCGGCATATGCTGGAGATGATGAATTAAACTATAAATGCACCCCGAAGAGGAGAAAAAATTAAACCAGGTAGACAAAAAGCAGAAACTCCGCTGCAGGCTCTAATCCCCAGCCTACCTATGGCAGGAGCTGGTTCCCTGGAGTCGTTTGGCCACTAAATAGTCTCTGTAGCAGCTCCAAAGACTCAGATCAGTTTATTAATCCATCCAACAAACAGACCAGTCCATCTAAGGTGCAAACACCCAACCGCGTTTCGTCAGACTTGCGTCATCAAAGGTTATGAAGAGGGTGGGGGATACTCGTTATTGACCTAATATCTCCACATGACCATATTTTCTCAATGACATTGTCCAGATATGGTCATATTAGGTCAGTAATGTCATCAGCATCCCCGTATCAGGACAATACAATTGACATGGCCATATTTGTCCAATTACATTGTCCACATATGGTCATATGGGGCCATATTAGGTCAGTGATGTCACCAGCATCCCCACATCAGGACAATACCATTGACATGGCCATATTTATTCAATCACATTGTCCATATATGGTCATATTAGGTCAATAATGTCACCAGCCTCCCCACATCTGACATCTGTAGTTGATGGCCACTAAACAGTCTCTGTAGCAGCTCCAAAGAAGAAAAGGGAAGCCGCTCATTGTGTGCAAAGCCTCAAAACAGTTTATTAACGCATCCAACAAACAGACCAGTCCATCTGAGGTGCAGACACCCAAACGCGTTTCGTCAGACTTGCGTCATCAAAGGTTATGAAGAGGGTGGGGGATACTTGTTATTGACCTAATATGTCCACATGACCATATTTGCTCAATGACATTGTCCAGATATTGTCATGTGGCCATGTTAGGTTAGTGATGTCATCAGCATCCCCACATCAGGACGATGCCATTGACGTGGCCATATTTCTTCAATCACATTGTCCATATATGGTCATATTAGGTCAAAGATGTCACCAGCATCCCCACATCCTGACATTTGTAGTCATTGGCCACTAAACAGCCTCTGTAGCAGCTCCAAAGAAGAAAAGGGAAGCCGCTCATTGTGTGCAAAGCCTCAGAACAGTTTATTAACCCATCCAACAAACAGACCAGTCCACCCAAACGTGTTTCGTCAGACTTGCCTCATCAAGGCTTACGAAGAGGGTGGGGGATACTCGTGAGATCATAAACCTAATGGGCCAGATCCACAGAGAATTACGCCGGTGTATCAACAGATACACCGGCGTAATTCGAATTTCCCGCCGGCGTGTCTTTGTTTTCTATCCAGAAAACAAGATACGCCGGCCTTGCGCTAAGATACGACTGGCGTAAGTTTCTTACACCGTCGTATCTTAGTTGCATATTTACGCTGGACGCTAGGGGCGCTTCCGTCTATTTCCAGCGTAAAATATGCAAATGAGCGAGTTACGCCAATCCACAGACGAACGAGCGGCCAGCGCAAGCCTTTTACGTCGTTTGCGTAAGCGTATTCCCAGCGTAAAGCTACACCTGCTATATGGAGGCGCAGCCAATGTTAAGTATGGACGTCGGGACCGCGTCCTATTGGACGTCGTTTACGTACTTTGCGTACGCCGATCCAGAATGGGCCTGGGCGTAAATTACGTTCACGTCCTTTTCATTGACTATTTGCGGCGTGATTTCACGCATGCGCACTAGGATACGTCCACGGCCGGCACATGCGCCGTGTAAAAAAAAAAGCGTCGTTTGCGTCGGGTCATTCATAATTATAATAAAACACGCCCCCCACTAGTACATTTGATCTACACCCGCGTACGCCGGCCCATTTACGCTACGCCGCCGTAAGTTACAGCGGCATCTCATTGAGGATTAGTAATACGCCGCTGTGACTTACAGCGGCGTAGCGTATATGGGGCACGCCGCGCGGGCGGCTGGTGTCTGTGGATCTGGCCCAATATGTCCATGAGTGAACAACGACTATAAACCCGGCATTCTAACTAGTGTCAATTGGAGTGCATGTTGGTGGGGTCCCACGGAGTGGTGATGCTGTTATCTCCATGTGCTTGAGGTGGGTCCCATGTAGTGAACCCAGGAACGTACCGAAGTTTAATGCATGTGGATAGTATCCAGGGCCATCTTAATGCAAGGGCACTCCTGGGTACTGCCCAGGGGCCCCAGGGACATGGCTGGAGGGACATGGCTGGAGGGACATGGCCGGAGGGACATGGTTAAAGGGACATGGCTGGAGGGACATGGCCGGAGGGACATGGTTAAAGGGACATGGCTGGAGGGACATGGTTAAAGGGACATGGCTGGAGGGACATGGCTGGAGGGGTATCAGTGGCGGCTGGTGGGGTTTTATTTGGGGGGGCTTGGTAGCAAACAACCCCCTCGGGCACTAACACACTCCCCCACCACCACCCGCTGTCCATAGACACCCTGCTAAACCTTGTGGGCGGCCTTCCCTGAAGAGTTGAAGGTGTTATAGCTGCAAAGGGCGGAGCCAACTCAATATTGAACCCTACGGGCTAAGACTGGGATGCCAATAAAGTTCATGTGGGCGTAAAGGCCGGCGTCCCAATACTTTTGACAATATGGTGTATGAAGAAGGGTCTTCAGGCTTTGAGATCCTCTTCTCCTAAGAGCCGGCCAGTGACGAGGCAGAGCTGAGTCTTGTATAAGAGATAAAAACACGATGTGAGAGATCCGTCTATATCCTATAAATGAACGTTCCGTCTATTGAGTGGTGGGTACACTCCGGTGTGCGTTGTATACGGTGAACGGCGCGGCGTAGCCGGTGATCTCTGGCTGACACGCTGCTTTTAGCTGGAGAGGTTCACACTTCTGTCGTCTCGGATGAAGGCGCGCGGCTGAAGACGCTCTCTCTAGAGAAAGCCGCTAAGTGCTCAGAAGATTTTATTTACTGTTAACACCTCCATGGCGGCGTATAGGAGACGGTCTACCGGGAGCGTCCAACACCCCGAGGACTGCAACCCGGACCCGACCAGACCTAGCCAGCAAATGTCAGTCTCCCTGTCTAAATACACACGTGATATACTATTATATATAGGTGGGAAATGTTTACCGGTCATAAAAGGTGTAGAGCGCGGGGGTCTCCATACATTTCCAAACTTAAGGGCCAGTTTATTATCCTTGAGAATTTAGAGGGGGGAGCTGGACTGAGGCCAGTGGCAGTAGAAAATGCCCCAGAATAGTGTCCTGTCATTGGTGTCAGTGGGAGGAATAGTATCCCATCATTGGTATCAGTGGGAGGAATAGTGCCCCATCATTGGTGTCAGTGGGAGGAATAGTGTCCCATCATTGGTATCAGTGGGAGGAATAGTGCCCCATCATTGGTATCAGAGGGAGGAATAGTGTCCCATCATTGGTATCTAGTGTCCCATCATTGGTATCAGTGGGAGGAATAATCAGGTATCAGAGGGAGGAATAGTATCCCATCATTGGTATCAGTGGGAGGAATAGTGCCCCATCATTGGTGTCAGTGGGAGGAATAGTGTCCCATCATTGGTATCAGTGGGAGGAATAGTGCCCCATCATTGGTATCAGAGGGAGGAATAGTGTCCCATCATTGGTATCAGTGGGAGGAATAGTGTCCCATCATTGGTATCAGTGGGAGGAATAGTGCCCCATCATTGGTATCAGAGGGAGGAATAGTATCCCATCATTGGTATCAGTGGGAGGAATAGTGTCCCATCATTGGTATCAGTGGGAGGAATAGTGTCCCATCATTGGTATCAGTGGGAGGAATAGTCCCATCATTGGTATCAGTGGAGGAATAGTGCCCCATCATTGGTATCAGAGGGAGGAATAGTGTCCCATCATTGGTATCAGTGGGAGGAATAGTGTCCCATCATTGGTGTCAGTGGGAGGAATAGTGCCCGTCATTGGTGTCAGTGGGAGGAATAGTGCCCCGTCATTTGTGTCAGTGGGAGGAATAGTGCCCCGTCATTTGTGTCAGTGGGAGGAATAGTGTTCCATCATTGGTATCAGCGGAAGGAATAGTGCCCCATCATTGGTGTCAGTGGGAGGAATAGTATCCCATCATTGGTATCAGCGGAAGGAATAGTGCCCCATCATTGGTGTCAGTGGGAGGAATAGTGTCCAATCATTGGTATCAGTGGGAGGAATAGTGTCCCATCATTGGTATCAGTGGGAGGAATAGTGTCCCATCATTGGTATCAGTGGGAGGAATAGTGCCCCATCATTGGTATCAGAGGGAGGAATAGTGTCCCATCATTGGTATCAGTGGGAGGAATAGTGTCCCATCATTGGTGTCAGTGGGAGGAATAGTGCCCCGTCATTTGTGTCAGTGGGAGGAATAGTGCCCCGTCATTTGTGTCAGTGGGAGGAATAGTGTTCCATCATTGGTATCAGTGGGAGGAATAGCGTCCCATCATTGGTGTCAGTGGGGGGAATAGTGTCCCATCATTGGTGTCAGTGGGAGGACTAGTGTCCCATCATTGGTGTCAGTGGGGGAATAGTGTCCCATCATTGGTGTCAGTGGGGGAATAGTGTCCCATCATTGGTGTCAGTGGGAGGAATAGTGCCCCATCATTGGTATCAGAGGGAGGAATAGTGTCCCATCATTGGTATCAGTGGGAGGAATAGTGTCCCATCATTGGTGTCAGTGGGATGAATAGTGTCCCATCATTGGTATTAGAGGGAGGAATAGTGTCCCGTCATTGGTGTCAGTGGGAGGAATAGTGCCCCGTCATTTGTGTCAGTGGGAGGAATAGTGCCCCGTCATTTGTGTCAGTGGGAGGAATAGCGTCCCATCATTGGTGTCAGTGGGAGGAATAGTGTCCCATCATTGGTGTCAGTGGGGGGAATAGTGTCCCATCATTGGTGTCAGTGGGAGGACTAGTGTCCCATCATTGGTGTCAGTGGGGGGAATAGTGTCCCATCATTGGTGTCAGTGGGAGGACTAGTGTCCCATCATTGGTGTCAGTGGGAGGAACAGTGTCCCATCATTGGTGTCAGTGTGTCCCATCAGTGGGAGGAATAGCGTCCCATCATTGGTGTCAGTGGGAGGAATAGTGTCCATCATTGGTGTCAGTGGGGGGAATAGTGTCCCATCATTGTGTCAGTGGGGGAATAGTGTCCCATCATTGGTATCAGTGGGGGGAATAGTGTCCCATCATTGGTGTCAGTGGGAGGAATAGTGTCCCATCATTGGTATCAGCGGAAGGAATAGTGCCCCATCATTGGTATCAGAGGGAGGAATAGTGTCCCATCATTGGTATCAGTGGGAGGAATAGTGTCCCATCATTGGTGTCAGTGGGAGGAATAGTGCCCGTCATTGGTGTCAGTGGGAGGAATAGTGCCCCGTCATTTGTGTCAGTGGGAGGAATAGTGCCCCCATTTGTGTCAGTTATTGGTGTCAGTGGGAGGAATAGGATTGGATCAGTAGTAGCGTCCCATCATTGGTGTCAGTGGGAGGAATAGTGTTCCATCATTGGTGTCAGTGGGAGGAATAGCGTCCCATCATTGGTGTCAGTGGGAGGAATAGTGTCCCATCATTGGTGTCAGTGGGGGGAATAGTGTCCCATCATTGGTGTCCCATCATTGGTGTCAGTGGGAGGAATAGTAGCGTCCCATCATTGGTGTCAGTGGGAGGAATAGTGTCCCATCATTGGTGTCAGTGGGGGGAATAGTGTCCCATCATTGGTGTCAGTGGGGGAATAGTGTCCCATCATTGGTATCAGTGGGGGGAATAGTGTCCCATCATTGGTGTCAGTGGGGGGAATAGTGTCCCATCATTGGTGTCAGTGGGAGGAATAGTGTCCCATCGTTGGTGTCAGTGGGAGGAATAGTGTCCCATCATTGGTATCAGTGGGAGGAATAGTGTCCCATCACTGGTACCCGCCAACCGACCTATTGAAGTTGTTGGGGGGTGGCAGTGCGCCGGACACCACGGTCGGACTCATGGAGCTCACGGCTGGCGCACACGCGCCCCCACAATGCCGCTTAAAGGGGACATAGAGGTACGTCCATCTGCCCAGCCGTGCCATTCTGCCGACGTATATCATTGTGCGCTGGTTCTTAAGCGGTTAAAAAAAAATGTCAGCGTCTACCAGGAAGCCTTGTGCACTTCCGACACTTCGGAAAAAATCTCAAGTTAAAGCCGCCCCCCCCCCTCCATGACACAACCCCTTGAAGACCGCGCTTGTCAATTACGCTCACAGTCAGGTCTATCCATTCCCGGCATTTAAGATGCCGAAACGGGGCTGTGACCTCAATCTGCAGGAATCTTCAGGCGCCGCAGACAAAGACGGCGCCAGTAATCACATGCAGAGAGAAGAAGAGATGTTTGACACGAGGCATCATGAGGTGTGAGGCTGCATCAGCATCAAACGGCGAAAAATCCACCGAAATATATATATATATATATATATACGGCGGGAGCTTCTCCCCCGGCGGTCGGGGGATGGTTTCCTGGGTACACCTGAGCTCTTTCCTCCTCGGGAAGCATCTGCATTTCACTAATCCATCTTCAATTTTATATATTTTTTTGTAATCCTGCGATGCGTCCAACCACCGCCGAAGCGTGAACGCGTTTCACCGGAGTGTGTCGCTTTATGTAGAGCAGGTCCGTCATTCACAGACCCATTACCGGCCACTGGGGAATTCGTCATGTTGTATTGAAGTTCAGTTATGAAAGCTCTGACTCACAGGCCGTTTTCTTCCTGCAGTTGGCGTCAAGCAGTGGCCTTGAAACGACGTCTTCATTCGGCCGTCATCACCGCGGCACAGTCCCCGTAAAATACACCGTTTACCAAACCAGCGGCGGCTGGTGCTCAAGATTTTTTTGGGGGTTGCAAACAAACTGAAAGATTCTGATAAAAAAAAAAAACATCTGTTGCAGCCACTGCGCCCCCAAACGCAGCCACTGCGCCCCCAAACACAGCCACTGTGCCCCAAACGCAGCCACTGTGCCCCAAACGCAGCCACTGTGCCCATCAAACGCAGCCACTGTGCCCATCAAACGCAACCACTGTGCCCATCAAACGCAGCCACTGTGCCCATCAAACGAAGCCACTGTGCCCATCAAACGCAGCCACTGTGCCCATCAAACGCAGCCACTGTGCCGTCATTTGCTGCCACTGTGCCGTCATTTGCTGCCACTGTGCCCATCAAACCTAGCCACTGTGCCCATCAAACGCAGCCACTGTGCCGTCATTTGCTGCCACTGTGCCGTCATTTGCTGCCACTGTGCCCATCAAACGCAGCCACTGCGCCCTCAAACGCAGCCACTACGCCCTCAAACGCAGCCACTGTGCCCCAAATGCAGCCACTGTGCCCCCAAACGCAGCCACTGTGCCCATCAAATGCAGCCACTGTGCCCATCAAACGTAGCCACTGTGCCCATCAAACTCAGCCACTGTGCCGTCATTTGCTGCCACTGTGCCGTCATTTGCTGCCACTGTGCCCATCAAACGCAGCCACTGTGCCCATCAAACGCAGCCACTGTGCCCATCAAACGCAGCCACTGTGCCCATCAAACGCAGCCACTGTGCCGTCATTTGCTGCCACTGTGCCGTCATTTGCTGCCACTGTGCCATCATTTGCTGCCACTGTGCCGTCATTTGCTGCCACTGCCCATCAAACGCAGCCACTGTGCCCATCAAACTCAGCCACTGTGCCCATCAAACTCAGCCACTGTGCTATCAATTGCCGCCACCTATTGCTGTCAGTATGCCTATCAATTGCCACCACTGTGCCCCATCAATCAGGGCCGTCGTTAAGGCAGGGAAAAAGGGACAAGCTGCTCTCATTGTTTTTGGGTCCAAAGCAGCTGCCTCATACTTGTCGACTATCCCAGTTTAAATTCCCTTGTGCCTTGAAGTTTTAGTCCTGTGCTGTGTCCTGATATCTCAGTGTGAAGTGCTGCTACTAATGCTGCCTAGCTCTGCCCTATTGTTGTGTACAGATGACTCACCTGCAGACCCCGTGTTTACATGTAAATAACCGTCATTCATATGTAAATAACGGGAGCATTCATATGTAAATAGCTGAGGCCGGCGGCGTTCATATGTATCTCATGCCCCTCTGCAGTAAAGAGATGATGTGCTGTAACCTCTAGCAGCCAATCAGTGAGCTGTAATGTGTGCTGTAACCTCTAGCAACCAGTCAGTAAGTGGTAATGATATGCTGTAACCTCTGGCAACCAATCGCAATCACTGCTTGATCTGATGCAGTAAACTGCATTGGGGGAGGGGGGGGGGGTGCAATCATTTTTTTGCCCAGGGTCGAATCAACATTAAAGACGGCCCTGCCATCAATTGCCGCCAGTGTGCCCCATCAATTGCCACCAGTGTGCCCCATCTATTTCCACCAGTGTGCCCCATCTATTTCCACCAGTGTGCCTCATCAATTGTCACCAGTGTGCCCCATCTATTGCCACCAGTGTGCCCCATCTATTGCCACCAGTGTGCCCATCAATTGTTGCCAGTGTGCCCCATCTATTGCCACCAGTGTGCCCATCAATTGTTGCCAGTGTGCCCCATCTATTTCCACCAGTGTGCCCCATCGATTGCCGTTCTAATTCATCCTAAAGGTGTTCTATCGGGGTTGAGGTCAGGACTCTGTGCAGGCCGCCAATTAAGTTCATGTACGTGTAAAGGCAGGCGTCCCAATACTTTTGGCAATAGTGTGTATTGTGTTACATTGTTGAAACTCTGATGAAGGGAGATTGTTTGTTGGTTCCAGTTATATAATGTTGTCCCTTTTGTTACATTGTTGAGGGATCATTGACTCCACCTGGATACCTTCCCCTTCATTGTTGAAGCCCTGATAACAAAGTATCATTGGCTCCAACTAGAATATAGTTGCTACATTGCTGAACCCTCAATGAAAGGGAATCATTGACTCCAATTAGATACATTTTGCTACAATGTTTAAACCCAATGAAGGGGAATCATTTGGGACCCCAATAGGGGGGGGGGGGGATTGTTGAGTCCAATTGATAACTAATTGCCGATGAAAAGGGATCATTTGTTCCAATTAGATACCTCTTGCTACACTTTTGACCCCCCCCCCCCCAATGTGAAATCTCGTCACTTGTCTGTCACCACAACTCATTGAAATGACATTTTTAATAACGAGATTAAAAAAATAAAATAATCAATCCCATATATAATATATAGAGTGTAATGGATGCGGGGTCGCCCTTTAAAGGTTTTCATTCCCAGAACCCCCCCGATCCTGTGCTCTCTTCCCCCCCCGATCCTGCGCCTCTCCCCCCCCCCCGATCCTGCGCTCTCTTCCCCCCCCGATCCTGCGCTCTCTTCCCCCCCGATCCTGTGCTCTCTCCCCCCCCGATCCTGCGCTCCTCTCTCCACCCCCGATCCTGTGCTCTCTCCCCCCCCGATCCTGCGCTCTCTCTCCACCCCTGATCCTGCGCTCTCTCTCTCTCCCCCCCCGATCCTGATCCTCTCTCTCTCTCCTCTCTCCCCCCCGATCCGTGTGCTTTCATCCCCCCCCCCGATCCTGTGCTTTCTCCCCCCCCCCCCGATCCTGTACTCTCTCACCCCCCCGATCCTGCTCTCTCTCTCCCCCCCGATCCTGCTCTCTCTCTCTCTCTCCCCCCCCCGATCCTGCTCTCTCCCCCCCCGATCCTGCGCTCTCTCCCCCCCCGATCCTGCGCTCTCCCCCTTCCTGATCCTGCGCTCTCCCCCCCGATTCTGCGCTCTCTCCCCCCCGATTTTGCACTCTCTCTCTCTCCCACCCCGATCCTGCGCTCTCTCTCTCTCCCACCCCGATCCTGCGCTCTCTCTCTCCCACCCCGCTCTCTACTCTCCCATCCTGCTCTCTCTCTCTCCCACCCCGATCCTGCGCTCTCTCTCCCCCCCCGATTCTGCGCCTCTCTTCTGCGCTCTCCCCCCCCGATCCTGCGCTCTCCTCCCCCCCGATCCTACGCTCCTCTCTCCCCCCCGATCCTGCGCTCTCCCCCCCCCGATCCTGCGCTCTCTTCCCACCCCCCGATCCTGCGCTCTCTTCCCCCCGATCCCCCCCCCCTCTTCCCCCCCCCCCCCCCTGTGCTCTTTCTCCCATCCCCGATCCTGCGCTCTCTCTCTCCATCCCCCGATCCTGGCGCTCTCTCTCTCCATCCCCGATCCTGCGCTCTCTCTCCACCCCCGATCCTGCGCTCTCTCTCCCCCGATCCTGCGCTCTCTCTCTCCCCCGATCTTGTGCTCTCTCCCCCCCCGATCCTGTGCTCTCCCCCCCCCCCCGATCCTGCGCTCTCTCTCCCCCCAGATCCTGCCCCCCCCCACATCTGCTTCCCCCCCCTGATCCTGCTCTCTCTCTCTCCCCCCCCCCCGATCCTCGCTCCTGCGCTCTCTCCCCCCCCGATCCTGCGCTCTCTCTCCCCCCCCCCCGATCCTGCGCTCTCCCTCCTTCCTGATCCTGCGCTCTCCCCCCCCCGATTCTGCGCTCTCTCCCCCCGATTCTGCACTCTCTCTCTCTGACCACGCTCCTGCGCTCTCTCTCTCCCCCCGATCCTGCGCTCTCTCTCCTCTCTCTCTCTCCCATCCTGCGCTCGTCCCCCGCGATCCTGCGCTCTCTCTCTCCCCCCCCGATCCTGCGCTCTCCCCCCGATCCTGCGCTCTCCCCCCCCCCGATCCTGCGCTCTCCCCCCCGATCCTCCCCCCCGCCGCGCACTCTCCTCCCCCCCCCTCTCCCTCCACGATCCTGCGCTCTCTCCCCCCCCGATCCTGCGCTCTCTCCCCCCGATCCTGCTCTCCTCCCCCCCGATCCCGGGCTCTCTCTCTCCCCCCCCCGCTCTCTCTCTCTCCCCCAATCCTGCCACCCCTCCCTTTTTTCCCCCCCCATCTTGCGCTCTCTCTCTCTCCCCCCCCCGATCCTGTGCTTTCTCTCTCTCCTACACTCTCTCCCCCCCCCTCTCTCCCCCCCCCCGATCCTGCGCTCTCTCCCCCCCCCCCGATCCTGCGCTCTCCCCCCCCCCCCGATCTGCGCTCTCTCCCCCCCCACGATTCTGCGCTCTCTCCCCCCGATTCTGCGCTCTCTCCCCCCGATCCGGGCTCTCTCTCACCCCCCGATCCTGCGCTCTCTCTCTCTCCCCCCCGATCCTGCACTCCCTTTTTCCCCCCCCAATCTGCGCTCTCTCTCTCTTCGCTCTCCCCCGATCCTGTGCTTTCTCTCTCCCCCCGATTCTGCTCTCTCTCCCCCCCGATTCTGCTCTCCCCCCCCCCCCCGATTCTGCTCTCTCCCCCCCCCCCGATTCTGCGCTCCCCCCCCCCCGATTCTGCGCTCTCCCCCCCCGATTCTGCGCTCTCGCCTCCCCCGATCCTGCGCTCTCTCCCCCTGATCCTGCGCTCTCTCCCCCTGATCCTGCGCTCTCTCCCCCCCGATCCTGCTCTCATCCCCCGCTCTCTCCCCCCCGATCCTGCGCTCTCTCTCTCTCCCGCCCGATCCTGCACTCTCTCTCTCTCTCTCTCTCTCTCTCTCTCTCCCCCCGATCCTGCACTCTCTCCCCCCACTCTCTCCCCCCGATCCTGCGCTCTCTCCCCCCGATCCTGCACTCTCTCCCCCCGATCCTGCACTCTCTCTCTCTCTCTCTCTCTCTCTCCCCCCCCGATCCTGCGCTCTCTCCCCCCGATCCTGCGCTCTCACCCCCCATCCTGCGCTCTCTCTCCCCCCGATCCTGCACTCTCTCCCCTCTCTCTCCCCCCATCCTGCGCTCTCTCCCCCCCCGATCCTGCGCTCTCTCTCCTGCGCACTCTCTCTCTCTCTCTCTCTCTCTCTCTCTCTCTCTCTCCCCCCCGATCCTGCACTCTCTCTCTCTCTCTCTCTCTCTCTCTCTCTCTCTCTCTCCCCCCGATCCTGCACTCTCTCTCTCTCTCTCTCTCCCCCCGATCCTGCACTCTCTCTCTCTCTCTCTCCCCCCGATCCTGCACTCTCTCTCTCTCTCTCCCCCCCCGATCCTGCACTCTCTCTCTCTCCCCCCCCGATCCTGCGCTCTCTCTCTCTCTCCCCCCGATTTTGCTCTCTCTCCCCCCCGATTCTGCTCTCTCCCCCCCCCCCCGATTCTGCTCTCTCTCCCCCCCCGATTCTGCTCTCTCTCCCCCCCCCCCCCCGATTCTGCTCTCTCTCCCCCCCCCCGATTCTGCTCTCTCCCCCCCCCGATTCTACGCTCTCTCCCCTCTGATCCTGCGCTCCTCTCTCTCCCCCCCGATTCTGCTCTCTCTCCCCCCCGATTCTGCTCTTTCCCCCCCGATTCTGCTCTCTCTCCCCCCCCGATTCTGCTCTCTCCCCCCCCCCCGATTCTGCGCTCTCCCCCCCCCCGATTCTGCGCTCTCCCCCCCCCGATTCTGCGCTCTCTCCCCCCCAGATCCTGCGCTCTCCCCAGATCCTGCGCTCTCCCCCCTGATCCTGCGCTCTCCCCCCTGATCCTGCGCTCTCCCCCCTGATCCTGCGCTCTCCCCCCCCCCGATCCTGCGCTCTCTCTCCCCCCCCGATCCTGCGCTCTCCCCCCCCCCCCCGATCCTGCGCTCTCTCCCCCCCCCCCGATCCTGCGCTCTCTTCCCCCCGATCCTGCGCTCTCTTCCCCCGATCCTGCGCTTTCTTCCCCCCCCGATCCTGCGCTCTCTTCCCCCCCCCCCCCGATCCTGCGCTCTCTTCCCCCCCCCCCGATCCTGCGCTCTCTTCCCCCCCCCCGATCCTGCGCTCTCTCTCCCCCCCCCCGATCCTGCGCTCTCCCCCCCTCTCTCCCCCCCGATCCTGCGCTCTCTCTCTCCCCCCGATCCTGCGCTCTCTCTCTCCCCCCCTCCTGCGTCTCTCCCCCCCCCGATCCTGCGCTCTCTCTCTCCCCACCGATCCTGCGCTCTCTCTCTCCCCACCGATCCTGCGCTCTCTCTCTCCCACCGATCCTGCGCTCTCTCTCTCCCCACCGATCCTGCGCTCTCTCTCTCCCCCACCGATCCTGCGCTCTCTCTCCCCACCGATCCTGCGCTCTCTCTCTCCCCACCCGATCCTGCGCTCCCTCTCTCCCCCCCCGATCCTGCGCTCCCTCTCTCCCCCCGATCCTGCGCTCTCTCTCTCTCCCCCCCCAATCCTGCGCTCTCTTCCCCCCCCCCTCGATCCTGCTCTCTCCCCCCCGATCCTGCGCTCTCTCTCCCCCCGATCCTGCGCTCTCTCCCCCCCCCGATCCTGCGCTCTCTCCCCCCCGATCCTGCGCTCTCTCCCCCCCGATCCTGCGCTCTCTCCCCCCCGATCCTGCGCTCTCTCCTCTCCCTCCCCCCCCCGATCCTGCGCTCTCCCCCCCCCCCCCGATCCTGCGCTCTTTCCCCCCCCCCCCTCGATCCTGCTCTCTCCCCCCCGATCCTGCGCTCTCTCCCCCCCGATCCTGCGCTCTCTCCCCCCCGATCCTGCGCCTCTCTCCCCCCCGATCCTGCGCTCTCTCCCCCCCGATCCTGCGCTCTCCCCCCCCCCCGATCCTGCGCTCTCTCTCCCCCCCCCGATCCTGCGCTCTCTCCCCCCCCCCCTCGATCCTGCTCTCTCCCCCCCGATCCTGCGCTCTCTCCCCCCCCGATCCTGTGCTCCATCCCCCCCCGATCCTGCGCTCTCCCCCCCCCCCGATCCTGCGCTCTCTCTCCCCCCCCGATCCTGCGCTCTCTCTCCCCCCCCCGATCCTGCGCTCTCTTCCCCCCCCCCCCTCGATCCTGCGCTCTCCCCTCGATCCTGCGCTCTCTCCCCCCTCGATCCTGCGCTCTCCCCCCGATCCTGCGCTCTCCCCCCGATCCTGCGCTCTCTCCCCCCCGATCCTGCGCTCTCTCCCCCCCGATCCTGCGATCTCTCCCCCCCGATCCTGCGATCTCTCCCCCCCCCGATCCTGCGATCTCTCCCCCCCCCCGATCCTGCGCTCTCTCCCCCCCCCCCCGATCCTGCGCTCTCTCTCTCCACCCCGATTCTGCGCTCTCTCCCCCCCGAGCCTGCACTCTCTCCCCCCCCGATCCTGCGCTCCCCCCCCCCCCCCCCGGCGTGCCTTCTGGCCGTCATGGTGGAACGGTATTGGGAGGTGAATTAGATTCGGTCTCCTGAGACACACAAGTCCAATGTCTTAATAGACTCCACCGCCGGCTTTTCTTCCCCACTGACCTCCGACCTCCAGCAATCCTCCGAATAATGTCCTATTAGGCAGTCGATCGCTCGTGGCTTTCCAAGCCGAAACCCTTGTATTAACCACTTCAGCCCCGGACCAATATGTAGGCAAAAAGAAAAAGGATTTTGCACATCCGGACACTCTGAAAGTGGCCACATCCCTGGTAACTATAGAAAACTAAGAAATACCCCCAATGAAGCGGGATTTTGGAGGCCAAGTTCAGATAAAAAGATTTTACTTTAATACATGGGTTATAGTATAGACCCAGTCAACATACATATTGGTATCTATAGGAAAGGTGACCTGTGTGTTCCGTTACCTCTCTGTGGCAATCACATAGTAGGCAAGGAGCATCAGGGGTTAGAAAGAAGCACCCAGTGAAAGAAATAAAGAAAAATTACAATCACATGACAATACAGTGTATGATACAACATAATAAAAAAAGCACAATCTCCATGGGACAAAATTCTCCATTTTGTCCCATGGAGATTGTGCTTTTTTTATTATGTTGTATCATACACTGTATTGTCATGTGATTGTAATTTTTCTTTATTTCTTTCACTGGGTGCTTCTTTCTAACCCCTGATGCTCCTTGCCTACTATGTGATTGCCACAGAGAGGTAACGGAACACACAGGTCACCTTTCCTATAGATACCAATATGTATGTTGACTGGGTCTATACTATAACCCATGTATTAAAGTAAAATCTTTTTATCTGAACTTGGCCTCCAAAATCCCGCTTCATTGGGGGTATTTCTTAGTTTTCAATATGTAGGCAAAGGCCCTGGAACCTTTTTGCGATTCGGCACTGCGTCGGGTAAACAGACAATTGCGCGGTCGTGCGATGTGGCTCCCAAACACAATTGGCGTCCTTTTTTTCCCACAAATAGAGCTTTCATTTGGTGGTATTTGATCATCTCTGCGGTTTTAATTTTTTGCGCTATAAACAAAAATAGAGCCACAATTTTGAAATTTTTTTAATATTTTTTACTTTTTGCTATAATAAATATCCCCCAAAAAATGTAAATTTCCTCAGTTTAGGCCGATACGTATTCCTCTACATATTTTTGGTAAAAAAAAAATCGCAATTAGCGTTTATCGATTGTTTTGGCGCAAAAGTTATAGCGTTTACAAAATAGGGGATAGTTTTATGGCATTTTTTTTTTTTACTACTATTGGTGGCAAAATTGGCGTCCTTTTTTTTTTTTCGTGACTGCGACATTATGGCGGACACGTCTGACCGTTTTGACACATTTTTGGGACCATCATTTTCACAGCGAAAAGTGCTAAAAAATGCATTGATTACTGTGAAAATGACAGTGCCCGTTTAGGAGTAAACCACTAGGGGGCGCTGTAGGGGTTAAGTGTGACCTCATGTGTGTTTCTAACTGTAGGGGGGCGGGGCTGGATGTGTGACATCAATGATTGTCATTCCCTATATCGGAGAACAGACGATCAGTGACACAGTGAAGAACGGGCAATCTCTCCCCATTCTTCAGCTCCTGTGACCGATCGCGGGACACCGGTGGCGATCGGGTCTGCGGTTCCCGCGGATGTGGTCACGGAGCTTCGGACACGGTCACGTGCGTGTGCGCAACCCGGCTTAACTCTTAAAGGCTCGGGACCTATGCATGTTGCTTTTGAGTGTTTTTGCAGTGCTTTTTGCGGTGCTTGCTGCGTTGGACACGCCTTTTTACCATGATTTGCGTTTTTTTTATTTTTTATTTTTTTTTTTATAATTTTTTATTTTTTTTTTGCCGCCAATTAAATATTTTTTTTTACATTTCCATTTCCTTTAACAACCATCTATAAAACAGGTTAGAAAAAAGTGCAAACCGCAAATCGCGGCAAAATCATGGTAAGGCTCCATTCACACTAATGCGTTTTTTGGTGCATTTTGCTGAAATGCGGGGAATTTTTTTTAACGTGCTTTCACATCAATGCTTTTTTGTGCCTCTGCATTTTTGAAAAGGGTCGGGGACTTTTTTTTTCCGCAAAAAGCAGCGTTTTGCATGTAATAGAATTCAGTGGACCCGCATCCAAGACGCAAGTACCGCATTTTTACCACGATTTTGCCGTGATTTGCGGTTTGCGTTTTTTTATTTTTTTACATTTCCTTTAACAACCAGCTATAAACAGGTAAAAAAAAAATGGCGGCTAAAAAAAAAAGAGAAATTGTGGTAAAAACGCATGTCAAAAAGCGCGGCAAGCAGCGCAAATTGCACTGCAGAAACGCTCAAAAGCAACATGCATAGGTGTTAATCGAGCCTAAAAACGCAGCAAAATCGCAGTAAAAACGTGGTACTTGCGTTTTGGATGTCGGTCCATTGAATTCTATTACCTGCGAAACGCTGCTTTTTTGCGGGAAAAAAAGTCCCCGACCGTTTTTCTCCTTCACTGATGGGCACTGATGGGGCTGCACTGCCGGCACTGATAAGGCAGCACTGATGGGCACCAATGAGGTGGCACTGATGAGGTGGCATTGATGGGCACTAATATGCAGCACTGATGGGGCACTGATAGGCACTGATAGGTGGCACTTATATGCAGCATGGATGGGCACGGATAGGCGTTACGGATGGGCACAGATGGGCGTTACGGATGGGCACGGATAGGCGCCACGGATGGGCACGGATAGGCGTCACGGATGGGCACGGATAGGCGCCACGGATGGGCGAAGATAGGCATCACGGATGGGCACGGATAGGCGTCACAGATGGGCACGGATAGGCGTCACGGATGGGCACAGATAGGCGTCACGGATGGGCACAGATAGGCGTTACGGATGGGCACGGATAGGCGCCACGGATGGGCACGGATAGGCGCCACGGATGGGCGAAGATAGGCATCACGGATGGGCACGGATAGGCGTCACAGATGGGCACAGATAGGCGTCACGGATGGGCACAGATAGGCGTCACGGATGGGCACGGATAGGCGTCACAGATGGGCACGGATAGGCGTCACGGATGGGCACGGATAGGCGTCACGGATGGGCACGGATAGGCGTCACGGATGGGCACTTATAGGCGTCACGGATGGGCACTTATAGGCGTCACGGATGGGCACTTATAGGCGTCACGGATGGGCACTTATAGGCGTCACGGATGGGCACTTATAGGCGTCACGGATGGGCACGGATAGGCGACACGGATGGGCACGGATAGGCGTCACAGATGGGCACTTATAGGCGTCACAGATGGGCACTTATAGGCGTCACGGATGGGCACTTATAGGCGTCACGGATGGGCACTTATAGGCGTCACGGATGGGCACTTATAGGCGCCATGGATAGGCATCACGGATGGGCACGGATAGGCACGGATAGGCGTCAGATGGGCACGGATAGGCATCACAGATGGGCACTTATAGGCGACATGAATGGGTCGATCGACTCTCCTCTACTCGCGTCTAACAGACGCTAGGGAGGAACAGCCGATCACCGGCTCTTCTTGTTTACATCGTGATCAGCCGTGATTGGACACGGCTGATCACATAGTAAAGAGTCTCCGTCAGAGACTCTTTACCTAGATCGGTGTTGCGAGGTGTCAGACTGACACACTGCAACAACGATCGCCGTGGTGTGCGGCCCCCGAGGGCGCGCAGCGGATCAATATCTGAAGACGTCATAGGACGTCGGGTCAGGATATTGAAACCACTTTGCCGCCATTGTTTTGATACAGGGCGGGCGGCAAGTAGTTAAAGGAAATGTAAAAAAAAAAAAAATGGTGGCAAAAAAAAATAAAAAAAATAAAAAAACGCAGCACCGCTCCTGGGGGGTTTGTGCTGATCGATCATCAGCGCAGCCCCCCCCCCCCGAGGATGCCCACACCAGACCACCAGGGATGCTCACCACCAGGTATACCACCCTAGGCGTGTGAATGGAGCCTTACAATGTATCCATATCGGAAAAAAATATTTAAAAAAATCCTGAAATTGCCGAGCGAATTATTAAAGTCGAGGAAAAGTTTGCGGAGCGTCGGAGTGTCTATTTTCAGACGTTCCCGAGGATCCCGGGTTGCCAGGGAAACCGCGTTTTTTTTTTTCTTTCACAGAACGTCTCCATCCCAGCTGCTCATTTGGAACCTTTCGCTGGTTATTTTGTATCGCGTTGCGCCATTAACGAGAGATAAATAATAAAGGCGAGAAGGATTAATGGTTTCAGATGTTTGTCAGTAATATCGGGGTGGAAAAATGAGGATCTGGAAGATGGATTTTTAACGCGGAAGACGGCTGCGTGGGCTGCAGCGAGGAGGAGTGATGGGGAGATGAATGTTTTGCAGAAAAGAAAAAAAAAAAAAGATACATTAGAAAAGGATTTGGGGATAAGGAGACGAGAATCTCCCTCCTCCTCCTCGAAAGTAAAAATAAATAGACATGGGCAAGAGGGACTATAAATTTGTTTATGTTGGGGTCACTGCTCACATAAAGAGAATTTATTTATTTATTGTTTATATATATATATATATATATATATATATATATAAACAAAAATCTACTAATATATATTAAAGAAAAACTTTTTTTATATACTGTATTTATTGGCGTATAACACTCACTTTTTTACCCTGAAAATAGAGCGCAAACTGTGCCTACGTGTTATACGCTGGGGACTGTGGAATGTTTTTTTCTTGAAAATACGCCGAATAATTATAAACAAAAATCTATTAATATATATTATATATATATATATATATATATATATATATATATATATATACAGGGAGTGCAGAATTATTAGGCAAGTTGTATTTTTGAGGATTAATTTTATTATTGAACAACAACCATGTTCTCAATGAACCCAAAAAACTCATTAATATCAAAGCTGAATATTTTTGGAAGTAGTTTTTTATTTTGTTTTTAGTTTTAGCTATTTTAGGGGGATATCTGTGTGTGCAGGTGACTATTACTGTGCATAATTATTAGGCAACTGAACAAAAAACAAATATATACCCATTTCAATTATTTATTTTTACCAGTGAAACCAATATAACATCTCAACATTCACAAATATACATTTCTGACATTCAAAAACAAAACAAAAACAAATCAGTGACCAATATAGCCACCTTTCTTTGCAAGGACACTCATGCAGCCTGCCATCCATGGATTCTGTCAGTGTTTTGATCTGTTCACCATCAACCACAGCCTCCCAGACACTGTTCAGAGAGGTGTACTGTTTTCCCTCCTTGTAAATCTCACATTTGATGATGGACCACAGGTTCTTAATGGGGTTCAGATCAGGTGAACAAGGAGGCCATGTCATTAGTTTTTCTTCTTTTATACCCTTTCTTGCCAGCCACGCTGTGGAGTACTTGGACGCGTGTGATGAAGCATTGTCCTGCATGAAAATCATGTTTTTCTTGAAGGATGCAGACTTCTTCCTGTACCACTGCTTGAAGAAGGTGTCTTCCATAAACTGGCAGTAGGACTGGGAGTTGAGCTTGACTCCATCCTCAACCCGAAAAGGCCCCACAAGCTCATCTTTGATGATACCAGTCCAAACCAGTACTCCACCTCCACCTTGCTGGCGTCTGAGTCGGACTGGAGCTCTCTGCCCTTTACCAATCCAGCCACGGGCCCATCCATCTGGCCCATCAAGACTCACTCTCATTTCATCAGTCCATAAAACCTTAGAAAAGTCAGTCTTGAGATATTTCTTGGCCCAGTCTTGACGTTTCAGCTTGTGTGTCTTGTTGAGTGGTGGTCGTCTTTCAGCCTTCTTACCTTGGCCATGTCTCTGAGTATTGCACACCTTGTGCTTTTGGGCACTCCAGTGATGTTGCAGCTCTGAAATATGGCCACACTGGTGGCAAGTGGCATCTTGGCAGCTGCACGCTTGACTTTTCTCAGTTCATGGGCAATTATTTTGCGCCTTAGTTTTTCCACACGCTTCTTGCAACCCTGTTGACTATTTTGAATGAAACGCTTGATTGTTCGATGATCACGCTTCAGAAGCTTTGCAATTTTAAGAGTGCTGCATCCCCAGGGATGGACTGAGACCAAAATTTGGCCCTGGACTTTATCCAGACCGGCCCACTTTATGTTTGCAAACAAGAACAAAAACAGTATATAAACTATACGCAACTGTGCAAAAAACATAAGTAGCATAACATAAAGAAGTCCTCACTCACCTCTTTTATTATTTCACTTATTCTCCTCTGTATTTTCCTCATTCTTCTCACATCACTGCATGAAGTGGAGAGCGAGCTGCGCAGCCATTACTTTGACAGGCTGTCACTGAAACCGGCCCACTGAGCCACCGGCCCACCGGGAAACTCCCTGTAGTCCCTATGGCCAGTCCATGCCTGTGCATCCCTCTGCAAGATATCTCACTATTTTTGACTTTTCTGAGCCTGTCAAGTCCTTCTTTTGACCCATTTTGCCAAAGAAAAGGAAGTTGCCTAATAATTATGCACACCTGATATAGGGTGTTGATGTCATTAGACCACACCCCTTCTCACTACAGAGATGCACATCACCTAATATGCTTAATTGGTAGTAGGCTTTCGAGCCTATACAGCTTGGAGTAAGACAACATGCATAAAGAGGATGATGTGGTCAAAATACAACTTGCCTAATAATTCTGCACTCCCTGTATATATATATATATATATATATACATATATATATATATATATATATATATATATATATATATATATATATATATATATATATATATATAATTATAAACACAAATCTACTATTAATATATTAAAGAAAATAAAAAAATATATAATTTTCTTTTCTTTAATATATTAAAAAAAATATATATATTAAATAATGTTATATATATATATATATATATATATATAATATATATATATATATATATATATAACATTATTTAATATATATATTTTTTTTAATATATTAAAGAAAAGAAAATTATATATATTTTTTTATTTTCTTTAATATATTAATAGTAGATTGGTATATATTTATTATACATATAGGGCCAGATTCAGGTAGAGTTAGGCTGGTGGATCAATGGATCCGCCAGCCTAACTGTCACTTTAAGCCGGCGTTTTTGTTTTCTGTAACCAGAAAACAAGAAACGCCGGGTTGGAGTTCCGATGCGATCGGCGCAATTGAATTTCGCCATCGCATCGTTACTTCAACTTAAAAATGGCGTAAAACTTTCATGAATGGGGATGTGACGCCATTGACGTTCACTCACAGAATTTGGAGAATGCGCACTGGGATGCATTGACACTCGACGCATGCGCAGTACGTTCGCCGCGGGATCGCGCTTAGTTTTAATAATACACGCCCCGTACCCGCCCAATTTGAATTCCGCCGGCTCATTTGCGATGCGCTGCCGCAACTTTAGGACCAAGTGCTTCATGAATAACAGCACTTGCTCCTAAAATTTTGGCAGAGTAACGTAAATGAGAAGCGTTACTCCAGAGCAAAGATGCTCCCATCTACCTGAATCTGGCCCATAATTTTATTTAATATATATATATATATATATATATATATATACAGAGCTTTTTTTCTCAGAAAATAGGTGCAGGAACCCAACCACGATCCCATTCAGATTTCACAAACAGTAGGAGGGTTTTAAAGGGTGCATAGTTCAGGAGGTTACACACAGAGTGCAGAGCTATCACTTGTAAACACAAAAACCAGACTTCTGTGTTTAAAATTGATTGTGGTGACCAAAGGGTCTGAGCCAGAGGTGGTGGAACTGAGTTCCCCAAGTTCCCCTGAAAAAAGCCCTGTATATATATATATATATATTATATATTTATATATATATATATATATATATTATATATATAATTATACATATCATTTTCTTTTCTTTAATATTTATATATATATATATATATATATATATATATATATATATATATATATATATATATATATATATATATATTATATATTATATATATATATATATTATATACATGAATATATTAAAAAAAAAATTATATATATATTTTTTTTTTCTTTAACATATTAATAGTAGATTTGAGTTTATAATTATTTATATATTATATATATATATGTATTAAAGAAAAAAGAAAATATATTCAAATTATATATATATTTTTTCTTTTTCTTTAATACATAAATATATATAATGTATAAATAATTATAAACACAACTCTGAGAGAGAGAGAGAGAGAGAGAATATACAGTGGTACATTCCTGAGACCCGGGGTTTTTCAGGGAGCCATTCGGGGCTCCAGCCCCCCCCCCCCCCCCTCCTGAAGCCACTGACTGGACCTAAGGAGTGATTTGTAGAAATTCACTAAATTAGAAATAGATTTGCAATTGGAAATGTAACTGTTTGTTGTAAGTGGCAATCTGTTACATGTTGAAGGACTTTTTAGTTGCTTTTTTTTCCCCCTTTAAATTGTCCAAAAGCTCTTTTTAGACGCCCCAAATATTAAAAAATGAAATAAAAATAAAATAAAAAAACACAGAGACCAATTGACTTGCATGGACCTCAGGTTAAAGTATTTTCCTGGAAGAGATGAGGTATTTGCCGCTGACCTTGGGTCTTCTGTTAGTGTTTTCAAGTTAATAACATTTCATTGAATCCCCTTAACACCGAACTGAGAGGTTCCCATGAGATCTATAAATTGGTAAAACAGGCCATTAATTTTTATGGGCCGGAGTCCGGTGTTCCTCATTTGAATGGAGTCTTGAAGAATATGACTTCATTACAGCAGATTTAAAGTCAAGTTTATACTCTACAAAATATATATATATATATATATATATATATATATATATATATATATATATATATATATATATATATATATATATATATATATATATTTTTTTTTTCAAGTGAAATGCCCAACCATATAACAGAATGTTTTCTTTGTTTAATAAAACTTCATGTAAAATCATTAAAAAAGGAAAAACATATTGATGGTAAAAAAAACGAAATGACAAAAACATCATTAAAAAATGTAATTAACCACTTAAGGACCGAGCCTCATTTTGAGATTTAATGTTAAAATATTTATTTTTTTGCTAGAGAATTGCTTAGAACCCCCAATTGAACTTTTTTGATTTAAAAAAAAAAATACAACAGTAAAGTTAGTTATTGTGTAAGATAATGTTATGATGACTAAATTGATACCCAACATGTCACACTTTAAAATTGCGCCCGCTTATGGAATGGCGACAAAGTTTGACGCTAAATTACTTAAGGACCGAGGCTCTTTCTGAGATTTGGCGTTTACAAGTTAAAAACATTACCTGGTGAGCACAGCACATTACACAGAGGGCCCACTACTCCGCATTACATGGTGGGCACCGCACAGCAGATTACATGGTGGGCACTGCACAGCAGATTACATGGTGGGCACTGCACAGCAGATTACATGGTGGGCACAGCACATTACACAGAGGGCACACGACTCTGCATTACATGGTGGGCACTGTACAGCGGATTACATGGTGGGCACAGGACATTACACAGAGGGCACATTACTCTGCATTACATGGTGGGCACTGTACAGAACAGTAGATTACATGGTGGGCACAGCACTTGATATGTTAGGCACAGCACATTACACGGAGGCACACCACATTATACTGTGGGCACTGTAAATTGCACAGTGGGCACACCACATGACATGGTGGATACAGCACAATACCCGGAGGGCATACTACTCTGCATTACATGGTGGGCACTGTACAGCACAGCAGATGACATGGTGGGCACAGCACATTACACAGAAGGCAAACTACTCCGCATTACATGGTGGTCACTGTACAGCTTAGCAGATGACATGGTGGGCACAGCACATGGTATAGTAGTCACAGCACATTACATGGAGGCACACCACTCCACATTACACTGTGGGCACTGTACATTACACAGTGGGCACTGTACATTACACAGTGGGCACACCACATGACATGGTGGACACAGCACAGAAGGCACACTACTCTGCATTACATGGCGGGCACTGTACAGCTTAGCAGATGACATGGTGGGCACAGCACATTACATGGGGGCACACCACTCTGCATTACATGGTGAGCATCACAGTACATGGAGGGCACTGTACAGCTTACCAGATGACATGGTGGGCACAGCACATGATATGGTAGGCACAGCACATTACACAGAGGCACACCGATCCGCATTACATGGTGGGCACAGCACATTACACTGTGGGCACTGTACATTACAGCACATTACACAGTGGGCACACCACACCACACGTGGGCACAGTATATGACATGGTGGGCACAATTGCAGTACATGACATGGTGGGCACAGTACATGACATGGTGGGCACTGCACATGGTGGGCACAATTCATCACATGGTGGTCACTGCACTGCACATGACATGGTGTGGGGGGGAAGCAGCAGTCTGCCCCCCAGTACAATCATTTCACCCCCAAAGGTCAGTTTCTTCACAATCCCCCCTGTTTACTGACCTCATTTTAGCAGCATGGTAGAACTACTTCCTCCCGGGCTTATCAAGGATGTCTCTGTACAAGCAAAAGTGTGGTCAGTAAACAAGCCAAAGGTCAGTAACAAGTGGTTGCAGGTTGGGATCAAGCGGAAGTGTAGTCAAAGGTTGGTAACGGGTTGTAGTGGAGGAAAGGACAGCTGCAGGTACGCAAAGGAGCAAGATGGTGGCTGGAGAGAGCATAATAATCTGGCAAACAGGAAGTGCATGAATTAGTAAGTTAATGGGAGGAGCAAAGAGTTCAAGGTTCACCAGAACAAAAGTTAAGAAAGGGGGCTGTCCAACATCTCAGGGAGGAGAGGCCACTGCCAGATACAGCGGAGATTGCTGGTACAGATCCCGGTCCTGACAGATGGACAAGTTGGTCGTCTGCAGATAAACAAAGGAATGTACAAATGTAATAACCCGCTTGTTATGGGACGCTGGTATTGTTGGTGATGGTGCCCCTTTAAGCAGTACTATTATTTACTCTTCACGTAGGAGCAGCCCCGGCGACATGAGGAGGGACACGAGAGAGCGCACGCCGCCATTTTGTGACCTTTCAGAGGGGTTTTGAAGTGCTAATACCTCCCGTCCGCAGAGAAATTAGAGGGATTCTGGGCTAAACAAATGTATTCAAATTGCTCGATCACTGGGGAGCGCGGTCGGGTAATTACTGCTAAAGTGCGGCAAGCCTTCTAAACCGGAACGCAGGCAGCCGGGAATGTCAATTTTAGCTGGAAAAGAGCTGCTTGGTATGTACAGAGGAGCCGAGAAAACTCTCAGACAACAGCTGCATGCCGCTAGATCCTTGGCAGGGAAATCGCCTCTTCGAGCGATTATAACGCCCGCTCTACGCCTGTAAAGTATCCACCAGTCCCTCTGCACTTCATGTCTGCTTATCCTCATAGTGGGAGACAATGTTTTTCTGAGACTTCAATTTTTGTTGGTTGCCTGCGCTTTGATACATGCCTAAAACACTCATGCCCCGTACACACGATCGGAATTCCACTCAAGCTCGTCTTGCATACACACGGTCACACAACAGTTCTCGGAACATTCAACTGTCAAACTTTTTGGGGTTCACAGCTGTAATTCTTTGGCCACTGTAGCCGAGGATGCAGCTAATCGAGCATTATTTGTCCTTGATTAGCTGCAGTGGATGGCAGGGAAGACATTGGGGGCAGTGGCGGCCAATGAATGAAGGGAGCAGAGGGAGCCGCACCCCTAATCCAATAAACTGGCCCCTAACATATACCACCAAATCGCACAGTCCACCATCACAGAGCCCCCTAATCACATGAGGCCCCAATCACATAGTCCACCATCACAGAGCCCCCCCCCCCAATTATATGAGCTCCCAATCGCACATAACCCCCATCATAGAGCCCCCCAATTACACAAGCCCCAATCACACATGCCCCAATCACACAGCTCTCCATCACAGAGCCCCCCAATCACACAGTCTTCCATCATAGAGCTCCCCAATTACACAGTCCCCATCACAGAGCCCCCAATCACACAGTCCCCCCAATCACACAGTCCCCCATCACAGAGCCCCCCAATCACACAGTCCCCCGATCATAGAGCCCCCCAGATCACACAATCCTCCATCATAGAGCCCCCCAATCACACAGTCCCCCATCACAGAGCCCCCAATCACACAGTCCCCCATCACAGAGCCCCCCAATCACACAGTCCCCCGATCATAGAGCCCCCCAGATCACACAATCCTCCATCATAGAGCCCCCCAATCACACAGTCCCCATCACAGAGCCCCCAATCACACAGTCCCCCATCACAGAGCCCCCCAATCACACAGTCCCCCGATCATAGAGCCCCCCCAGATCACACAATCCTCCATCATAGAGCCCCCCAATCACACAGTTCCCATCACAGAGCACCCCCCAAATACACAAGCCTCCAATAGCACAGTCCCTATCACAGAGCCCCCCCAATCACACAGTCCCCTCAACCACAAAGTCCCCTCACCCCCATCACAGAGCCCCCCAATCACAGAGCCCCCCCATCACAGAGTCCCCATCACAGAGCCCCCCAATCACACAGTCCCCCATCACAGAGCCCCCAATCACACAGTTCCCCATCATAGACCCCCCAATCACACAGTCTCCCATCATAGAACCCCCTAATCACACAGTCCTTCATCACCAAAACGGCATCCCAAGCTGCCACGACATCTTGGTTGAGAAACGCGGTTCCATACTTTCCTCCCACGTGTTTCCCCTCATCTAGCATTTTTCATTTGTTAGAATATCTAGTATGAGGTGGGCCTTTCAATCTATAGAACTTTTCCCTTTTTAGTATCCATCCCGCCTCACTAAAATGGCACCCTGGTCCAATTTCTTGCTACAGAAGAAACAGACTTTTCCTTAAGGTATTCCTGAACTATTACAAGCGGCGTTGTTGTTGAGCGGTGGAGAAAAACAAACAATGTAAAGGTCAGGGGTGGCTCTCTGTTCGTTTCTTCACATTGCCGGCAGTCACTCTGTCTCCTCGCTTTACGGAAAAGGTTATGTTCCAAAAAAGAAAAACTGAGGATGAGCGGCTTTTCACACTGAATTTCTTCGGGGAGTTTTTAATTTCCTCACTTGTAATTGTGCCCATTGAAGTCGCCTCGGCTGGTTGAACCGATAGCGCCCAACCCGCAAAAGGGAGATGGCGAGATCCAGAGAGGAAAAGAAGAACCTTTGAAATACATGTTAGGGAAAAAAATATGTTTCACGCTCTTTTTTTCATTGATAAGACATAAAATAAACCGTGACTGGCGATACACCAAAAAAGGAAGCCTCGTTTTCCATGTCAAAAGTAAACTGTAGGCGAGAACCTTTGTAGAAGACCTCTTCTGAATCTTATCCACCCCAATTACATTGTATAGATTTTATAATGACATCTGACGTACACCATATTACCAAAAGTATTGGGACGCCGGCCTTTACACGCACATGAACTTTAATGGCACCCCAGTCTTAGTCCGTAGGGTTCAATATTGAGTTGGCCAACCCTTTGCAGCTTTTACAGCTTCACCTCTTCTGGGAAGACCGTCCACAAGGTTTAGGATTCTGTCTATGGGAATGTTTGACCATTCTTCCAGAAGCGCATTTGTGAGGTGAGGCATTGGACGAGAAGGCCTCACTTGCAGTCTCCGCTCTACAGTAGTTCATCTAAAAGGTATTCTATCGGGTTGAGGTCAGGACTCTGTGTAGGCCAGTCAAGTTCCTTCACCCCAAACTCGCTCATCCATGTCTTTATGGACCTTGCTTTGTGCACTGGTGTGCAGTCATGTTAGAAAAGGAAGGGGCCGTCCCCAAAGTTGGGAGCTTGAAATTGTCCAAAACGTCTTGGTATGCTGACAACTTAACCACTTAAGCCCCAGGACATTATGCATCCCCCCAGGGCCGTTTGAAGGAATTTGGGGCCCCAAGCAAAATGGGGAACCCCAAGCACCCCCCCCCCCGCATGCAAAGCCTACTTTGGCATAACACAGTTTTTTTCCACCCATGTTCTTATGCTTTTCTATTCTCACCTCCCCTTCTTCCCTTATTGGCTGCCGCTGTAGCGTGGCCGAGCTCCTCTTCCTCCTGTCAGTCCGGTGTTCCATCAATATTGGTCCCCAGTCCCCTATCAGATAGTGCCCGGGCCGGGTACCGTACGTGGTACACTCAGTGTGCACTTCCTGTCAGTCCAGCTGGGAACAGGAAACTATATCTCCTGTACCACGCAAGGTACCCGGCCAGACTGACAGGACTCCAGGAGGAAGGAAGAGGTGCTCGGCAACGCTACAGCCTGGGAAGGGGATGTTGGGGGCCCCAGGCCAGCTCGGGGCCCCAAGTAATTGTTTGTTTTGCTTGTCCTGTAGCGACAGGCCTGCATGGGGGATGTTCTGCCTTTGCTGACCACAATCGAGGGCCGCCCCGGGAACATCAAGTCACAAGGCATGTGGCTGGCGCGCGCACGCCTACTGAGCGGTACGTTTAAAGGCCCTTTGCCTGCCTGTGCCATTGTGCAGACATATATCTGCATCCGGCAGTCACTATGTGGTTAAAGAGAAGTTCTTTCAGTTTTCCAGAGCTAATGTTATTTAGCATTTGTGAGCTCTGTCAACCACATCCCCAGGTATCGAGTAATGGACCTGCCGTGGTTGTACCTTGTAATTGTTACCTCAAGCTTGTCCATTACGGGCCAATTTTGTCACCTCCAGTTTGTCCATTAAGGGCCAATTTCGAGCACATTACAGAACAGAAGAAGACTTCTCTTGCTTCAATGTAATTCCACTCAAGTATAAGTAGAGCTCTGACCTTAAAACGTATACTGAGAACATGTAATTTATAATGACAAGCATCCGGCACAAACACAAAATTTTACTTTTCTTAACCTGCCTGGATAAAAAAAAATATAGGTCGGTGGGAAAAAAAAAAGTTGGATGTCGGTAAAAAGTTACACGTGATAAGGAAAAGACCACCAGAGCATGTTTGAAGAGTACAAATGGTTTATTGGGTGTCCAAAACAGACTGCATATTCAGAATAAATGAGTCCGGTGCATTGCAGAGGGTCTAGAGGTCATCACTTCACCAGGGCTCACAATTTAAAGGGGGGCCCTATTGTCCCCCAAAACCTGTTGGCTTTTCATTAATTATTCAGATCCTCCATGTTGGGTGTTGATCATTTTTCCCAATCACCGCCATCCCATTTGGAGCATCTTTGGAAGCTTCCATTGTGTTTGAGAACTAGAGTTATTATATGCAACGTATGCATCTTACATCCCATATTAATTACTGAATCCAAAGGGATCCGGTGCCACAACCCCATACACTACCATGTTCCTCAAGTGCATCTGAGGTCCATGGCATACGTCTTCTGTATTATGGTGTGGTTGACCCACTGTGCCACCAGAGTTGACACCTGATCAACAGACAAGACTGAGCAGTGATTAGTCCTCAGACCGATCACTGGTTAGGATAAGCACTTGCACACTGATTTACTGAAAGGTTTGGGAAGAGATGCTGAAACTGGAGCACAGAGGAACTGGTGCAAGTGTGCGTGACAGTAGACATGTACAATCTGTTTAGTTCCGAATTAGTTTAACAAATTTTGACAAATTTGTTAATTCCGAATTTAAGAAAACCTGTTTAACAAATTTTTTAAAACCATCTTCATCTGTCTTGCCCAATTGAGTCCTTTCGAAAATTTTACCAAAACTCATTTGACAAATTTTTTAAAACCATTTTTATTCGTCTGGTCCAATTGAGGCATTTCGAAAATTTTACCAAGCTTTTGGTTCAAGGGAAAAATTACAAATTTGCTTATTCACATTGAGCATTGCTGCAAAGGGCTGAAAACTAGACGCATATTTGCCTTGAAAAGTAATGAGCCCGATGTATAAAGCCCCGTACACACGATCGGACCTTTTGTCCGAACAAACTTCTGACGGAATTCCATCGGAGTAAAAGAGAACATGTCTCTATCTGAACTCTGATGGAATTCATCGGAATTCACCGGCAATCACCGGCAGCTGTCAGAGGGACATCGGTCCTGATTGAGAGCAGCCTCCGCCTCATCTGTGCCCACCTGTGCCACCTGCCAGTGCCACCTACCAGTGCTACTTATCAGTGCCCACAGTGCCACCTATCATTTTCACCAATCAATGCTTCATCAACAGTGCTGCCCATCAGTGTCACCTACCAGTGCCATCTATCAGTGGTACCTATTAGAAACGCCTAGCAGTGCCATCTATCAGTTCTACCTATCAGTGACCTTCAGTGCGCACCACTAGTGGTTGAGGGGAAAACTCCTAATTTTGCTTATATATATATATATATATATATATATATATATATATATATATATATATATATATTATGGCCCCTATGGTGGACCTTAGACATAGGAGAATCTCAGTCTGTCACACGGTTCATTCGTATATATATATATATAGTATATATATATATATATATATATATATATATATATATATATCATATATTTATATATATATATATACATATTGCTGCAAAGGACAGAAAACTAGAGACCTACTAATGCCTGTGACTTTATGGGTGGTCTTGTTTTATCTTCATGACTGAAGAGTAAGCTAAAAAGGACAACTGAGCATAATTTCTCTGATCCGGCTCTATATAAAGCCATAATTCTGCAATGTATTATGCGCTTCAAAATTACGTCTTCACTATAAATGCTGCTGATTTCACTCACTTGAAAAGCCTTGAAGAGCAGAGAATAGGCTTTGTCTGGCTGTTCATGATACAATGGAGTCTCTGAGACAGAAATTTCCTACATTATTTTTGTTCGTAGCAGAAATAATATTGTCAAACTTCCGTCTCTATTTGTATTCAGTGCGGTGAGTTACACGGGACAATTAGTGACTGTACAATGCGGCAGTCAGCTCCACATCCAGAGCCCGTGAACACCAAGCAATTTAGAGGCTGCAGACTTGGAATAAGAATTAGGAGCGGGACAGAAGAACGATTTAAGTAATGTCATTAGCCGCGTTGCGAAGAAACTGCAGTTTTTGTATGAAAAAATTTGAAGTGCTAATCCAAGGCAGATTTCATATGTGTAGCTGCATGTGCTGTTCCGCTAGGTGAACACAACAGCTATTGTTTCTCTTATTAATTAATACAACAATTTGAACTGGAGCTTTCTCCGTTCCCTGCGCTGCAAGCCGACAGATTGGAGCGTTGTCACCCCATAGGAGAATGTATCAAATGCAGGACCCCCATGGTAAGATCACCGGGGATTATTTTAATCACTTAAGGACCTTGCCTGTTTTTTCAGAATTGGTGTTTACAAGGTTAAAACAGTTTTTTTTTTTTGCTAGAAAATTACTTAGAACCCCCAAACATTATATATATATTTTTCTAACACCCTAGAGGATAAAATGGCGGTCATTGCAATACTTTTTGTTACATCGTATTTGCGCAGCGGTCTTACAAGCGCATGTTTTTGGAAAAAAATCACTTTTTTTTACTTAAAAAAATAAGACAACAGTAAAGTTAGCCCAATTTTTTTTTTATATTGTGAAAGATAATGTTACGCCAATTAAATTGATACCCAACATGTCGCGCTTCAAAATTGCGCCCGCTCGTGGAATGGCGTCAAACCTTTACCCTTAAAAATCTCCATAGGCAACATTTAAAAAAAATGCTATAGGTTGCATCTTTTGAGTTACAGAGGAAGTCTGTTATTGCTCTCGCTCTAACGATTGCGGTGATACCTCACTTGTGTGGTTTGAACACCGTTTTCATATGCGGGCGCTGCTCACGTATGTGCTCGCTTCTGTGTGCGAGCTCGTCGGGACGGGGCACTTAAAAAAAATGACAACAAAAAATGTGCGTTTTAGGAAGTATGATGAAAAGATGACAAGCTGTCAAGGGAGGCAGAAAGCTTGGCGTGTGATGGTTGTCACATCTGAACCCAGTGGTAGGGTGTCCATAAATGGCGCAGGAGCGTCGCCCCCTTTCCTGCACCGTTCTAATCTATGGTCGCTGCTGACACCCCCTATTCAGATGTCCAGCCCCTTTTCGGGGGGACCTGAATTACAGCGGCAGGGGTGTTTTTTGGAAGCACCTGATTAGAGCCTTTGGCTCTAATAGGCATCCAAAAATGTGAGAAGTGGGCGCAACGCTGTATGTTCGCTTCTCACTCAGCTGTATGTTAGCAAAACAAAGGAAAATCGCTTTTCTAACATTGAACCCCTGTTTCAGGTGCGCCGGGTCTGCTACTTGTCACCTGATTGGCTGAAATGACAGGCGCTGTGATTGGACGCCAATCAGGCGTCCAATCATAGCAGAGGACAAGAGGAGGAGCGGGCGGCGAGAAGACATTGTTTCGGGGGAGAAATGGAAGACACCAGACACCGTCTGCTGCCGTCACCCGCTGCCCACCCTAAACAAGGTAAGTGGCAGGCAGACAGGGGGCACAGTGGCAACACTTGGGGCACAGTGGCAACACTTGGGGCACAGTGCCAGCATTTTAATGGGCACAGTGGCAGAATTTGGGGCACAGTGGCAGAATTTGGGGCACAGTATTTCGGGCACGGTGGCAGCATTTAATGGGCACAGTGGCAGCGTTTGGGGCACAGTGGCAGCGTTTGGGGCACAGTGGCAGCATTTAATGGGCACAGTGGCAGTGTTTGGGGCACATTGGCAGCATTTAATGGGCACAGTGGCAGCGTTTGGGGCACAGTGGCAGTATTTGGGGCACAGTGGCTGCGTTTGATGGGCACAGTGGTTGCGTTTGATGGGCACAGTGGCTGCGTTTGATGGGCACAGTGGCTGTGTTGATAGGCAGCGTGGCTGTAATTGATGGGCACAGTGAGGCTGCAATTGATGGGTGTTTTTTTTATCAGAGTTTGCGCCCCCCCAAAATTTTGAGCACCAGCCTCCACTGTCTGAACCCAACCTCCAACTGATAGATTAGTCAATGGCAGAGATAAAAGTAGGGCGGAATCAGACTGGACATGGCCAGCATTCGACCCGGTCCGGCACTGCCCTCGTCCCCCAGCAATCTGGTAATAATAACACAACACGGGGCACTAGAGGTTCAACCAACAGCCATTGTTTCAGGACATTTAGAACAGCAAACACCTCATTAAAATCCGCAGACTGGAGGCTTGTTGACAATACTAAACACGAGCCGCACTCGGGCACCTGTGTATGAAAAACATCCTCTTATCTGAATTTTAATGAGGCAAATATTTACCTTCCCTCAAGCTGTCTGACAACACAACGGAAGGCCAACCCAACAACAATAATCATATCTATATGCTAAAAGTAAACTTGGAGAAACACTACGCGTGGTAATGCATAGTCAGCTCATAGGATTCTTTTCAATTCAGTGGGATCGGCTAAAGATGTATTCTGATTGGCTGTTACAGGTTTTGCACTTTGTTCTTGAGCTTACTGAGCAGGCCTATACAGTAATACCTCGGATTGCTAAGTGTGAGGGATCTAGGATACCCCTTCTGGGCACCTCCGCCAGACCTGTGTCCCCTGTCCCCCCCCAAACGCACCCGCAGCCTGCAGACGCTCCATAACCAACCCTTAACCCCCCAATCGCGAGACAAGCCACACAGGTGTTGAGGGTTAAACATGCAGACCATCAACTCTTTATTAAATACAAAACCTACACCTCTAAACACAGTTAGGGACACTCCCCTTAGCCTTTTCATAGAGGGGAGGGGACAAGGAAGAACCAATGAGAACTCAACACTTGAAACACATAAAGGGATTATGATGAGCAGGCAGCCCCCTCCTTACACATCCCCTGCTGGGAGATGTCTTCAGATCAGACCCAGACTGGGACAAAAAATAGGCCTGGAAATTTTAGACTGAGAAGCCCGGGGGGGACCCTTTTACATTTCATAGCACCGCACCTCTGGACCCCTTTACATTACATAGCACCCTGCACCTCTGGATCCCTTAACATTGCACAGCACCCTGCACCACTGGATCCCTTTACATTACACAGCACCCTGCACCTCTGGACCCCTTTACATTACACAGCACCCTGCACCTCTGGGCCCCCTTACATTACACAGCACCCTTGCACCTCTGGATCCCTTAACATTACACAGCACCCTGCACCTCTGGACCCCTTTACATTACACAGCACCCTGCACCTCTGGGCCCCTATACATTACACAGCACCATGCACCTCTGGATCCCTTAACATTGCACAGCACCCTGCACCACTGGACCCCTTTACATTACACAGTACCCTGCACCTCTGAAACCCTTTACATTACACGGCACCATGCACCTCTGGGCCCCTTTACATTACACAGCACCCTGCACCTCTGGACCCCTTTACATATCACAGCACCCTGCACCTCTGGGCCCCTTTACATTACACAGCACCCTGCACCTCTGGACCCCTTTACATTACACAGCACCCTGCACCTCTGGGCCCCTTTACATATCACAGCACCCTGCACCTCTGGGCCCCTTTACATTACACAGCACCCTGCACCTCTGGACCCCTTTACATTACACAGCACCCTGCACCTCTGGACCCCTTTACATATCACAGCACCCTGCACCTCTGGGCCCCTTTACATTACACAGCACCCTGCACCTCTGGACCCCTTTACATTACACAGCACCCTGCACCTCTGGGCCCCTTTACATTACACAGCACCCTGCACCTCTGGATTCCTTTAGATTACACAGCACCCTGCACCTCTGGACCCCTTTACATTACACAGCACCCTGCACCTCTGGACCCCTTTAAATTACACAGCACTCTGGACCCCTTTACATTACATTTCACCCTGCACCTCTGGGCCCCTTTACATTACACAGCACCCTGCACCTCTGGGCCCCTTTACATTACACAGCACCCTGCACCTCTGGATCCCTTAACATTACAAAGCACCTTTTTATAGCACAAAAAATAAAAACCAGCAGAGGTGATCAAATACCACCAAAAGAAAGCTCTAATTGTGGGGAAAAAATGTTGTTTGGGTACAGTGTTGCATGACCATGCAATAGTCATTTAAAACCTTTGGATTCATGCTATAGCCGAATGATGGCTACAGTGCAGACCTACTTTGCCGGGAGGGCGTCAATAGATGTCCTCCCTTGCTCAAGCGGCCTGTGCTCCACCTCCAGAACGTGTGTGCGCGGCCTGATCTGTGATCAGCGAGTCAATGAGACTCGGCTATTCACAGATTGAAGTAAGGGGTCGATCCCGACCCTTACTACGTTATCAGCTGTCGGCCAATGACAGCTGATCATGTGATGTATATACAGCCGGTAATTGGCTATTTTTTCTCCTCATGCTGATAGCGTTAGAAGAAAGGAAAAAAGCCCATCACCTGCAGCCAATCAGAGGGACATCGGTCCCAATCAAGGAGAGCTGCCCCCGCCTCATCTGTGCCACTTGCCAGTGCCACCTACCAGTGCACAACAGTTTCCCCTACCAGTGCTACCTATCAGTGCCCACAGTGCCACCTATCAGTACGGCGGTGATCAAATGCCACCAAAAGAAAGCGCTGTTTGTGTGTGGGGGGGGGGGGGGAGTACGTCAATTTTGTTTGGGTGCCGCGTCGCGCGACCGCGCAATTGTCAGTTAAAGCGACGCAGTGCCGAATCGCAAAAAAAAATGGCCCGGTCATTGGGCAGCCAAATCCTCCGGGGCTGAAGTGGTTAAACTAGCTCATGGTACTTGATCCAACCCCTGAGGAGCAAAGGTTGATCCTCCCATGTGTTCCACTGTGCTGAGGCTTTCACTAGATGGACACAAACCATTCTTACAAACTTCCCTTAACCCCTGACTGCTTCAGTGTCGCATCGCAAAAAGTGGGCTGATCTGGGGCTTAAGTGGTTAAAGGGGTTGTAAAGGTAAAAAAAAAAAATCCTAAATAGCTTTCTTTACCTTAGTGCAGTCCTCCTTCACTTACCTCATCCTTCCATTTTACTTCCTGTTCTTCTGTCTGTAACTCCACATAGTAATGCGAGGCATTCTCCCTGGTGTGGAGTGTCATGCTAGCCCCCTCCCTTGGACTACAGGAGAGTCGGGACGCCCACTAACACACAGCTCCTTTCTCTATCTGCAACATAGAGAATGTCCTGACTCTCCTGTAGTCCAAGGGAGGGGGCGAGCACGACACTCCACACCAGGGACAAAGCCTCGCATTACTGTGTGGAGTTACAGACAGAACAGGAAGTGAGGATTTCTCAGTAGAAATTGTTGGCTTCTTCCATTTTTTAGTTGCCAGGAACAAATATGAGGACAGGTCCTCCTTTAACCACTTTCCGCCCCGGTAAATAGGCAATTGACGTCCGGGAAGTGGTTTTGTAATCCTGACTGGACGTCTATTGACGTCCAGCAGGATAACATGCCGTAGGGGCACGCAGCGTGGCAATCAGTGGTGCGGGGTGTCAGTCTGACACCCTGCAACTCCGATCTTGGTTAAAGGGCCTCCGGCGGAGGCTCTTTACCTAGGGTGACCACGTGCCCCAGATTGTCCCGGGAAAGTCCTGCATTTTGCAAGTCTGTCCCGGGCACAATTATTCCAGGACAATACAGTGTCCCAGAATGAAACTGACACAGACACCCCCAGGGCCAATCTGATTCCCCTAAAAAAGGCCGCCACATCAGCGCTTTACTCACTGACAGTACTTTTCCTGCCCGGGAATGCCTGGAGAAGCACAATCCCCACCCCCTGCTTGTGATTGGAGTAATCATAAATCCTGCCTCTTGTGTCCAATCACTGTGCTGTGATTCGTTACAGCACAAGCTGATTTTTGGGAAGGGAGGGTGACCCTGAATGGTAGTTTGGAAATGTGGTCACCCTATCTTTACCACGTGATCAGCCATGTCTAATCACTGCCGATCACGATGTAAACAGGAAGAGCCGCCGATCGGCTCTTCCTCACTCGTGTCTGACAGACGCGAGAAGAGGAGAGCCGATCTGCGGCTCTCCTAACGGGGGGGTATACGCTGATTGTTAATCAGTGTAGCCCCCTCCCCCGCGGATGCCCACACTGGACCACCAGGGAAGCCACCAGGACCACCAGGGAAGGGGGCAATGTCGATGGCCAGTTATGTACCCCATGGTCATGCACATGATAAAATATTTGCAATAGATGCCAATCAGTGCCCACAAATGGGCACTGACTGGCAACATGGGCACAACATAGGAAACATTTAAAAAAAGTGATGCCCAGCAATGCCACCATCAGTGCCTCCCCCTCAGTGTCCAGTGCCACCTCTCAGTGACCATCCATGCCTATCAGTGCATCTATCAGTGCCCATCTGTGCCACCCATCAGTGCCGCCTATGAGTGCCCATCAGTGCCGCCTATGAGTGCCCATCAGTGCCGCATACCAGTGCTGCCTATCAGTGACCATCATCATCAGTGCCACCTCATTGGTGACATCTTATCGGTGCCCATCAGTACCCGTTATTGAAGAAGAAAACATACTTATTTACAAAAAAAATAACAGAAAAAAAAATAAACTTATTTTTTTTTTATTCGGTCTTTAAGTTGTTACGCAAAAAATAAAAACCGCAGAGGTGAACAAATACCACCAAAGGAAAGCTCTATTTGTGGGAACAAAATGATAAAAAAATTGTTTGGGTGCAGCGTAGCACGACCGCGCAATTGTCATTCAAATTGCGACAGCGCTGAAAGCTGAAAATTGGCCTGGGCAGGAAGGAGCGTACTGTAAGTGACCCCCCCGGTATGGAAGTGGTTAAGAAAAGTTTTGCACTTGGCTGTAGGATCTCCTTGACACAGATGTGCGCCGCAAACTTTTTCAAGTACATTCCGACCAGAAGCCCATTACGCGGCGCGATACACGTCCATCGCCGGCCCTCATTTCATCCATGGTAATGAAGGGGGTCCGACGAGAGCCTCATAAAGCCGGAACTCTCGCCAGCCGAATGCGCCGAGGCTTTTCTGTTCTATTATCGGCGCGCTGACGGCACAGCTACTCGTAAAAAAAAAGAGCTTGAGAGGATAAATCATATGCAGGTGCTGTCAAGTGGAGATGGTTTTAGCCAAGGTTGTTTGGAAAAGCCGAGCGCAAATCGATTTTATATAAGAAGGAACACGAAGTCCGCTCTCTTTAATTGACTGGATAAAACATCAGAGGGAAATGATCAGTATGGAACACATCTTCTGAGAAAAAATACTTTCTTTATAAAAAAAAAAAAAAAAACGCCAAACTTCTTCCTCTTAAAGATAAAAAAACAAAAAAAAAGCCACACCAAACTTCTTCCTCTTAAAGATAAAAAAACAAAAAAAAAGCCACACCAAACTTCTTCCTCTTAAAGATACACTGAAGAAGAGTCGGGGGGTTAAGGGAAATTTTAAAGAATGGTTTGTCTAGGAAAGTGGTCTCCAAACCATGGCCCAAGGGCCAGATGAGGCCCTTTGCTTCTTTTTTCTGGCCCTCGGGGCACTATTTTTTTTTTTTTTATCCACTGATACCAACAACGGAACTTAATTCTCCTAGTGACACTAATGAAGGGGCAGAATTCCTCCAAATGAAACCTAGAATGGGGCCCAATGACACCAATGATAAGGCACAATTCCTCCCAATGACACCAACAATGCGGGGCCCAATGATAAGGCACAATTCTACCCAATGACGCCAACAATGGCTAACACCAATGTTGGGGAACACTTCCTCTCAGTGACCCCAAGAATGGGGCCCAATGACACCAATGATAAGACACAATTCCTCCCAAAGACGCCAACAATGGGGCCGAATGACACAGATGATACGGCACAATTCCTTCCAATGATGCCACCAATGGCAATTCCTCCCACTGACACCAATGATGGGACACTATTCCCCCCACTGATACCAATGATGGGACACTATTCCTCCCTCTGATACCAATGATGGGACACTATTCCCCCCTCTAATACCAATGATGGGACACTATTCCTCCCACTGACACCAATAATGGGACACTATTCCTCCCACTGGTACCAATGATGGGACACTATTCCTCCCACTGATACCAATGATGGGACACTATTCCCCCCTCTAATACCAATGATGGCACACTATTCCTCCCACTCCAATAATGGGGACTATTCCTCCACTGATACCAATGATGGGGACACTATTCCTCCCACTGATACCAATGATGGGACACTATAGGGATACCAATTGGGACACTCCCCCCTCTAATACAATGATGGGACCATTCCTCCCATGATACAATGATGGAGAGATTTCCGACACCAATGATGGGACACTATTCCTCCCACTGACACCAATGATGGGACACTATTCCACCATGACCAATGATGGGCACTATTCCTCATGATAAGGACACAATGATAGGGAACAATTCCTCCCAATGACACCAAGAACGGGGGCCCAAGGACAGCAATGATAAGGCACAATTCCTCCCAATTACGGGAACAATGGCAATTCCTGCCACTGACGCCATCGATGGGGCAAAAAGTAACATTGTTTGAAAAAAAATTGACCAGACGGGAGATAGAGAGATACAAAGTAACATTGTTTATAAACATTGAGAAAAACAGGAGATGGAGAGATACAAAGTAACGTTGTTTATAAACATTGATCAGACGGGAGATAGAGAGATACAAAGTTAACATTGTTTATAAATATTGTTCGGATGAAAGAGAGAGAGATACAAGTTACCTGTTACTTTTGTATTTAAATTAAGATACATTTTAGTAATAATTCAATTCTTTAGAAGGGTGATCATCAGAAACCTTTGGCAATGTTGTGTGTGTATCGCTCTTCAAAGTGCACCTCTAGTGTGAACAAGCCCTGACAGGTGACTTCTTCCATGAGATTCATGATGAAGTACATGGCTCATACCAAATAAGCTCAATATGCGGGGGGGGGGGATATAACTCTTTCATAAATAAGTCTGCAAAATGACAACAATTTAAGACTGAACTTTCATTTTCCAGCCTCAGTCCCGTCACGAACGTCCGCTTTTAAAGTTTAAACGCATGCCCGAGGGCTCTTTAAAATTATGGCGTCATCAAAATGTTGTATGGAGTCAATAAATGGAATGGAGGAGACATTAGGAGCTCTGCCTCCCGGGCTGACAATGCAGAGAGGGAAAATTTGCTGCGCTGTGCTAAAGACATACAACTGCGACGAGAGCGGTAAATTACCCGTCACCGCCAATTAGCAGAAATACAATGAGGAACAAAGCCGCACCGACAATTTACAGCACCCGGAATATCAGGCCGAGCCGCTAATTGGTCTGTAAATATTAAATGTCTGGACTGCTGGGATGTTTGGAGGATGACGGCGAAATGTCAGATTCATTGTTTGTATGCGATGATGGCATTGAAGGACGCAGAGAGGAAATGACGAAACGCCACGGTGGCTCCTTATATATCCGTGATAGTGATACTGATGTCATGTCTTTAGAATTGGTTTTACGGTTTTACGTTTCATCAGTCATCTTGTTTTACGTTTTTGGTCAGTCATCTTGTTTTACGTTTCGTTGGTCATCTTGTTTTACGTTTTTGGTCAGTCATCTTGTTTTACGTTTTTGGTCAGTCATCTTGTTTTACGTTTCGTCGGTCATCTTGTTTTACGTTTTTGGTCAGTCATCTTGTTTTACGTTTTTGGTCAGTCATCTTGTTTTACGTTTTTGGTCAGTCATCTTGTTTTACGTTTTTGGTCAGTCATCTTGTTTTACGTTTCGTCGGTCATCTTGTTTTACGTTTTTGGTCAGTCATCTTGTTTTACGTTTTTGGTCAGTCATCTTGTTTTACGTTTTTGGTCAGTCATCTTGTTTTACGTTTTTGGTCAGTCATCTTGTTTTACGTTTTTGGTCAGTCATCTTGTTTTACGTTTCGTTGGTCATCTTGTTTTACGTTTCGTCAGTCATCTTGTTTTACGTTTCGTCAGTCATCATGTTTTACGTTTTTGGTCAGTCATCTTGTTTTACGTTTCGTCGGTCATCATGTTTTACGTTTTTGGTCAGTCATCTTGTTTTACGTTTTTGGTCAGTCATCTTGTTTTACGTTTCGTTGGTCATCTTGTTTTACGTTTCGTCAGTCATCATGTTTTACGTTTTTGGTCAGTCATCTTGTTTTACGTTTCGTCGGTCATCATGTTTTACGTTTCGTCAGTCATCATGTTTTACGTTTTTGGTCAGTTATCTTGTTTTACATTTCGTCGGTCATCATGTTTTACATTTTTCGTCAGTCATTATGTTTTACGTTTCGTTGGTCATCATGTTTTACGTTTCGTCAGTCATCTTGTTTTATATTTTTGGTCAGTCATCATGTTTTACGTTTCGTCGGTCATCATGTTTTACGTTTCGTTGGTCATTATGTTTTACGTTTCGTCGGTCATCATGTTTTACGTTTTTGGTCAGTTATCTTGTTTTACATTTCGTCGGTCATCATGTTTTACATTTTTCGTCAGTCATTATGTTTTACGTTTCGTTGGTCATCATGTTTTACGTTTCGTCAGTCATCTTGTTTTATATTTTTGGTCAGTCATCATGTTTTACGTTTCGTCGGTCATCATGTTTTACGTTTCGTTGGTCATTATGTTTTACGTTTCGTCGGTCATCATGTTTTACGTTTCGTCGGTCATATTGTTTTACATTTCGTCGGTCATCATGTTTTACCTTTCGTCGGTCATCTTGTTTTACATTTCGTCAGTCATTATGTTTTACGTTTCGTCAGTCATCTTGTTTTACGTTTCGTCAGTCATCATGTTTTACGTTTTTGGTCAGTCATCTTGTTTTACGTTTCGTCAGTCATCATGTTTTACGTTTCGTCAGTCATCATGTTTTACGTTTCGTTCATCCGCATCAGTCACATGTTTTACGTTTCGTCGGTCATCATGTTTTACGTTTCGTCGGTCATCATGTTTTACGTTTCGTCGGTCATCTTGTTTTACATTTCGTCGGTCATCTTGTTTTACCTTTTCGTCGGTCATCATGTTTTACCTTTCGTCGGTCATCTTGTTTTACATTTCGTCAGTCATTATGTTTTACGTTTCGTCAGTCATCTTGTTTTACGTTTCGTCAGTCATCATGTTTTACGTTTCGTCAGTCATCATGTTTTACGTTTCATCCGCCAACATGTTTTACGTTTCGTTGGTCATCATGTTTTACGTTTCGTTGGTCATCATGTTTTACGTTTCGTCGGTCATCATGTTTTACATTTCGTCAGTCATTATGTTTTACGTTTCGTCAGTCATCATGTTTTACGTTTCGTCGGTCATCTTGTTTTACGTTTCGTCAGTCATTATGTTTTACGTTTCATCAGCCAACATGTTTTACGTTTCGTCGGTCATCATGTTTTACGTTTCGTCGGTCATCTTGTTTTACGTTTCGTCAGTCATTATGTTTTACGTTTCATCAGCCAACATGTTTTACGTTTCGTCGGTCATCATGTTTTACGTTTCATCAGCCAACATGTTTTACGTTTCGTCAGTCATCTTATCATTGCCACTTATGAGTGCCCACCAGTGCCTCCTATCAGTGCATATCAGTGCCCATCAGTGCAGCATATTAGTGCCTCCTATCAGTGCTCATCAGTGCCACCTATGAGTGCCCATCAGTGACTCCTATTGGTGCGCATCAGTGCAGCATATTATTGCCTTCTGTCAGTGCTTATTAGTGCCGCCTATCAGTGCCCATCTGTGCTCATCAGTGCGGCCTATAAGTGCTTATCAGTGTGGCATATTAGTGCCTTCTATCAGTGCTCATCAGTGCCACCTATGAGTGCCCATCAGTGCTCATCCGTGCCGTCTATCGGTGCCCATCAGTAACTCCTATCAGTGCTCATCAGTGTAGCATATCAGTGCCTAATATCAGTGCGGCACATTAGTGACTCCTATCAGTGCCCATCAGTGTCTAATATCAGTGCAGCATATTAGTGACTCCTATCAGTGCCTAATATCAGTGAGGCATATTAGTGCCTCATATCAGTGCCACCTATGAGTGTCCATCAGTGCTCATCCATGCCGCTTATCATTTTCTGACTTTCTTTTTTTTTAGCAAAAAATAAAACCCCTAATTTGTTGTTTGAATACCACCGAAAGAAAGCTCTATTTGTGTGGAAAAAGTAACAAAAATGTCACTTGTGTGCAGTGTAGCACGACCGCGCAATTGTCATTCACAGTGCGACAGCGCTGAAAGCTGAAAATCGGACTGGGCAGAAGGGGGGTGTAAGTGCCCGGTGGGCAAGTGGTTGATAAACCGATGGCCTAATATCTACTACCACTATTTTGTTCTCCGGGGTCTCTGCTTTCAGGAAATATACAGTAACATGTTCTTGTGGGGGGGGGGGGGGGTTTATATAATCTTCAGGTTTTTTTCTTTTTCTTTTTTTCAAACGTGAGCAAACATGGCTCTGGCAGTGAATGGCGCGTCAACGGGCATTGGGGTGATAAGTGATTACCGCCCCGCGGTGAGAAAGTTTGTTTTGCCATTAAAGTTAAAAAAATCACAGCGGCGATAAAAAAAACTCTGATTTTTGTAACCCTTAAAAAAGATAATGACCCCCCCGGCGGACGGGCCGACTTCCTGTCCTAAATGTGTTCCGTCCCCGGCGGTGGAACGGCCCGCCGCAGACGGGATTCACCATAACAAACTCAGAGACGGAACGGCGGGAGGCAGAACCTCGGCCGTGAATCAAGAGCTTCACTTTAAATAATTCAGAGCCGAAAACCTGGTGAAATTTTTATAAGATTTATGAAATATGTAGGCAAGAAAACAACAAGAGCGCCGTCTATAATTCATGAGGGCCGCCTCCTTGTGTGATGGAGGAGGACGGGAATGGAGCAGTCGGTCGGCTTCTAAAAATAAGAGAAAAAAAATCAACATTGAAATCTGGACCTTCGGCCTTCCCTTGTAGCGGCTCCTCTCCCGGACGGAAAAAGGCTTCCTCTGATTTCACCGCACACTGCTAACTTCTCACAATGTGCGTTAGAAGCTGCGGCAAGCCAGATAGAGCCCCGCCCTCATTTCCTGGCTGGAGGAGGTCCAGCATCACCTAGCGCAGGGCCAAGACCGGTGGCGGTTCGTCCGTAGAGGGTGCCGGAGCGCCGCCACTGAGTCTAATAACATAGATTCATTGCATTGCATGAATGTATGTTATTGTCGCTGCTGCCGCTGGTGTATTCAGATGGCCGGACGGTGAGCGCCGACCACATGAATAACGGCAGCTGGTTGGCTACACGGAAGTGCCTATCGGAGCCAGCGGAAGCTTATCCAGTGGACGTACGGGGGGTGCGTTCTTGGATAAGACTGACAGGCGCCTCAGCCAATCAGGTTGGCCAGTTCTGGCTACTGGTAACCTGATTGGCTGAAGTGTCATCGAGGGCGGTAGAAGACATCAAGGGACGTGGATGGCTGACTCCAGTAAAGGTAAGTGTCGGGCGGGGGGAGGGGCATTTTACAGGGCACAGTGGCGACAAAGGGCACAGTGGGGACAATGGGCACAGTGGCGAGAATGGGCACAGTGGCGACAATAGGCACAGTGGGGACAATTGGCACAGCGGCATGCATGGGCACAGTGGTGACAATTAAAGGGCACAGTGACATCAATGGGCACAGTGGCGACAATGGGCACAGTGGGGACAATTGGCACAGCAGCATGAATGGGCACAGTGGTGACAATTAAAGGGCACAGTGGTGACAATTGGCACAGTGGCGACAATTGATGGCACAGTGGTTGTGTTTGATGGCATGGCACAGTGACTGCGTTTGATGGCATGGCACAGTGGCTGAATTGATGGCACAGTGGCTGCGTTTAATGGCACAATGTCTGCATTTGATGGCATGGCACAGTGGCTGAGTTTGATGGCATGGCACAGTGGCGACAATTGATGGCACAGTGGCTGAGTTTGATGGCATGGCACAGTGGCGACAATTGATGGCACAGTGGCTGAGTTTGATGGCATGGCACAGTGGTGACAATTGATGGCAAAGTGGCTGAGTTTGATGGCATGGCACAGTGGCGACAATTGATGGCACAGTGGCTGAGTTTGATGGCATGGCACAGTGGCTGCGTTTGATGGCATGGCACAGCGACTGCATTTGATGGAATGGCACAATGGCAACAATTGATGGCACAGTGGCTGCGTTTGATGGCATGACACAGTGGTGCGAATTGATGGCACAGTGGCTGCGTTTGATGGGCACAGTGAGGCTGCAATTTCTTTTCGTTTGCGCCCCCCCAAAAATGTTGAGCACCAGCCGCCACTGGCCAAGACCAGAGGTGGGCAGGAGGGAGGGCTGCCCTGGGCGCAATGGTTTAATGTAGGGATGGGGGCGCCTTCCTTCTGTTACAAGGCTGACAGCTTCAGTATTTTTGACCCATAAAGTGACTGTTGGGCATAGGATCTCTTAAGCTTGGACATCATGAACTAGGGGGTGCAGTTTGGCATCTTTGCCCTGGGCGCCGGATGACCTTATCCTGACACTGATCTAGCCACCCCCCCAAGCCTGACTGGCCCAACCCGTTTTTAATCCATTGGATTTTTTTATTTTTCAATTGTCGAGGCTCAGCATCACGTATACACTATATTACCTTCACAACCACTTTAACCACTTCAATACCCACCCATAGTCATGTGACGTCCACAAAGGGGATCTCCCATCCTGGGTGGGCGTCATATGACGTCCTGGGCTTTGTGCAGTGATATCTGAATGATGGGTGCACCTAGAGGCATCATTCAGATATCATTCGTTAGTGCCGGCGATTCTGTGCAACATAAGAACGATCATAGTGGCGGTTCCGCCGCTTGATCGTTCTTATAGGCGGCGGGAGGGGACACCCCCCTCCCGCAGCCACCCGGTGGTTAAGTAAAAAAAAAACATTCAAACGCCCCTGTCCCCGGTAGCTCTCGCCCAGAAGCGAACGCACACGTAAGTCCCGCCCACATACGTAAACTTCATTTAAACCACACATGTGAGGTGTCGCCGCGTGCGTTAGAGCGCCAGCAACAATTCTAGCACTGGATCTCCTCTGTAACTCTAAACTGGTAACCTGTGAAAAATGTCAAAGCGTCACCTATGGAGATTTTTAAGTAATGAAGTTTGGCGCCATTCCGTGAGTGTGCGCAATTTTAATGCGTGACATGTTAGGTATCTATTTACTCGGCCTAACATCGTCTTTCACAGGATACAAAAAAATTGGGCTAACTTTACTGTTTTGTTGTTTTTATAATTCACGAAAAAAAAAAAAGCCCGGTATGGAGGTGGGTATAAAAGCCTGGTATGGAGGTGGGTATAAATGCCCGGTATGGAGGTGGGTATAAAAGCCCGGTATGGAGGTGGGTATAAAAGCCCGGTATGGAGGTGGGTATAAAAGCCCGGTATGGAGGTGGGTATAAAAGCCCGGTATGGAGGTGGGTATAAAAGCCCGGTATGGAGGTGGGTATACAAGCCCGGTATGGAGGTGGGAATAAAAGCCCGGTATGGAGGTGGGTATAAAAGCCCAGTATGGAGGTGGGTATAAAAGCCCGGTATGGAGGTGGGAATAAAAGCCCGGTATGGAGGTGGGTATACAAGCCCGGTATGGAGGTGGGTATACAAGCTCGGTATGGAGGTGGGTATACAAGCCCGGTATGGAGGTGGGTATAAAAGCCCGGTATGGAGGTGGGTATAAAAGCCCGGTATGGAGGTGGGAATAAAAGCCCGGTATGGAGGTGGGTATAAAAGCCCGGTATGGAGGTGGGTATAAAAGCCCGGTATGGAGGTGGGTATAAAAGCCCGGTATGGAGGTGGGTATAAAAGCCCGGTATGGAGGTGGGTATAAAAGCCCGGTATGGAGGTGGGTATAAAAGCCCAGTATGGAGGTGGATATAAAAGCCCGGTATGGAGGTGGGTATAAAAGCCCGGTATGGAGGTGGGTATAAAAGCCCGGTATGGAGGTGGGTATAAAAGCCCAGTATGGAGGTGGATATAAAAGCCTGGTATGGAGGTGGGTATAAAAGCCCGGTATGGAGGTGGGTATAAAAGCCTGGTATGGAGGTGGGAATAAAAGCCTGGTATGGAGGTGGGTATTAAAGCCCGGTATGGAGGTGGGTATAAATGCCCGGTATTGAAGGGGTTAAGGACCCATTAATCCTTAAAGTATAACAACAATTTTTTCACAGAAATGTTATTGAAATGAAAATTCTTAATTTCCTTATTAATAAATAGTTGGGAGACACGTGGGAGGCCCCTCCCCCGCTGACACGTAAGACATATTATTATTATTATTATAATGTTAATTGAAGGCCCAGTAAAGAATATTAGCTCCCCCGCTGAGATTAAATATCCCGCTCACCATTTATTATTATGTGAAGATAAAGGGTATGCAGGAAACAAAGGACAATAAACCATGCGTTGGGGGAAACACATATTATTATTATTATTATAATGACATTTTTATGACTTGTATTTATGGCGGCAGTAAAGAATATTAGCGATTGTTTTTCCTTCTACGTAAACAATGTCAGCGTGAGACCTCATTAGAGCGCTGTGATTAAATATCCCGTTATGGAGAGCGATCGATGTGATCGTTCATTTATTATTATGTGAAGATAAAGGGGATCCATGCAGGAAACAAAGGATCCTTCTGCATTACGGTGATGTTATGTATCACATGCGTTGGGGGCAGGAGATGGTCAGAGACTGCAGTCATACTACAGGAGAAGGTCAGAGACTGCAGACATAGTACAGGAGAAGGTCAGAGACTGCAGACATAGTACAGGAGAAGGTCAGAGACTGCAGACATAGTACAGGAGATGGTCAGAGACTACAGACATAGTACAGGAGATGGTCAGAGACTGCAGTCATACTACAGGAGAAGGTCAGAGACTGCAGACATAGTACAGGAGAAGGTCAGAGACTGCAGACATAGTACAGGAGATGGTCAGAGACTGCAGACATAGTACAGGAGATGGTCAGAGACTGCAGTCATACTACAGGAGAAGGTCAGAGACTGCAGACATAGTACAGGAGAAGGTCAGAGACTGCAGACATAGTACAGGAGATGGTCAGAGACTGCAGACATAGTACAGGAGATGGTCAGAGACTACAGACATAGTACAGGAGATGGTCAGAGACTGCAGACATGATACAGGAGATTGTCAGAGACTGCAGACATAGTACATGAGATGGTCAGAGACTGCAGACACAGTACAGGAGATGGTCAGAGACTGCAGACATAGTACAAGAGATGATCAGAGACTGCAGGCATGGTACAGTAGATGGTCAGAGACTGCAGACATACTACAGGAGATTGTCAGAGACTGCAGACATAGTACAGGAGATGGTCAGAGACTGCAGACATAGTACAGGAGATGATCAGAGACTGCAGACATGATACAGGAGATGGTCAGAGACTGCAGGCATGGTACAATAGATGGTCAGAGACTGCAAACATACTACAGGAGATTGTCAGAGACTGCAGACATAGTACAGGAGATGGTTAGAGACTACAGACATAGTACAGGAGATGGTTAGAGACTGAATACATAGTACAGGAGATGGTCAGAGACTGCAGACATAGTACAGGAGATGGTCAGAGACTGCAGACACAGTACAGGAGATGGTCAGAGACTGCAGTCGTAGTACAGGAGATGGTCAGAGACTGCAGATATAGTACAGGAGATTGTCAGAGACTGCAGACATAGTACAGGAGATGGTCAGAGACTGCAGACACAGTACAGGAGATGGTCAGAGACTGCAGTCGTAGTACAGGAGATGGTCAGAGACTGCAGATATAGTACAGGAGATGGTCAGAGACTACAGACATAGTACAGGAGATGGTTAGAGACTGCAGACATAGTATAGGAGATGGTCAGAGACTGCAGACACAGTACAGGAGATGGTCAGAGACTGCAGTCGTAGTACAGGAGATAGTCAGAAACTGCAGACATCCTATGATGCTCCCCATGATCTCATTCTGAAATTTCCATCTTGCACTTCACCCGTCTGGAGCTTGTTTTGCTCTCCGTTACAGATTTGTTTTATCGTTCTTTTTTTGCGAGGTGTACCTGAGCGTGCCTCGCCCCTGTCCAGGAGTCCTGTGCCCCCCCCCCCCAGGAAGCCAGGGAGGGATCCTTCATCTGTGGGACGCTCCCATAGTGCACTTTTTTTAGAGTTCGCTTTGGCATTTTGCTTTTTTTGGGGGGGCTCTTTAAGAGGAATACGGATTTCAAGTGCCTTGGTTCCTAAACACACGGCTGTGACAGATCCGCCATCAAACGAATGAGAAACGCGTCGGCTCTGGATTCGCTCGATGTTGTTGACGGTCCCTTTTTCATAGTGTGACAAGTTCTATTTTCGGTCGGCTCAGCATGAGTCCTCACATGTTCCATTGTGACATCTTATCTGTCTCCGGCGCACGGCACAGACACGATCCTCGTCATTGGACAATAGAGGGGGGGGGGTTTATCTTTACTGCTCCTGGTGCCCGCACGGTTCTGGCGGCCTGTAGGATGAATCCTTCGCTGATGCCGCAAGGAATTAGAACGAGGCGCCACATTGAGTTTGTACTGCGAATATGCCGATTTATATTTTGTATTTTACTTTGCCTTGAAAAAATATTCGTACCCCTTGAAATGATCCACATTTGAGAAACAATGCACAGCCAACCCCCCCCCCCCCCCCCCAATCCCGCCTTTTGAACTGTGACTTCTGAGGGAGGCCCTTTACCGCGACTTGTTCATTCCCCGACTTAGTTGGGGTAGGCGGTACACATTGGCGTGGGTGGGTCAGCCACGCCCTGTGACCTTTGACCTCTGGGAACCCGCCTTTTGACCTCTGGGGGAGGTTCCAATTCCTGAGTCCTAGCCATATTCTTCAATGGGAAACCCTAACCCCCTAACGCTACTGATCACTCACTGTGTTCATTTATAAAAGAAAGGGGCCGGTAAATTACCGTATATACTTGAGTATGAGCTGACCCGAATATAAGCCGAGGCACCTCATTTTACCACAAAAAAATGGGAACATGTATTGACTCGAGTATAAGCCTAGGGTGTCCATCTGCATGCCTCACTTTGCCTCACTGTGTCCATGTGCATGCCTCACTGTGTCCATGCCTCACTGTGCCCATGCCTCACTGTGTCCATGCCTCACTGTGTCCATGCCTCACTGTGCCCATGCCTCACTGTGCCCATGCCTCACTGTGCCCATGCCTCACTGTGCCCATGCCTCACTGTGTCCATGCCTCACTGTGCCTCACGGTGTCCATTCCTCACTGTGTCTATGACTAGACTGACGTTTAACATGGGAGTCTATAGAAGGGGTGCCCGGCTTTGAAAAATCGGTGCTCCCCGGGCCGTAGGTCCCCCGGACAACAAACTTTGCACAATTGTAGAGGAAGAGTTTGGGGTCTGGGGGACCTACGGCCAGGGAGCACCCGCTCCCCAAAGTCTGGGAGATCAGGCGAAAAAGTTGACTCGAGTATAAGCCAAGTACATACTCGAGTATGTACGGTACATATTTACTGGCCCCTTTCCCTACTCATCCTAAAACATCCACCTGTGGGTGCCCGCAGTAGCAGCCGGTGGGAGAGGAGAGAAGGAAAGCTGGGGGAAGCAGGGAAGTAGAGGGAATCTGTGCTGCACAGAGTGATTATGGTGTGCCTGGGCACACCTGGCACACCCTGTGCGCAAGCCTATGCAGGCTGCTCTGTGCAAAACCGCTGCTGGAGAGGAGAGAAGGAAAGCTGGCAGCACTGCAGGGGAAATAGGGGGGGAGCAGGGCAGTAGGGGGGATCTGTGCTGAACAGAGTGATTTGGGTGTGCCTGAATAAGGAAGGGGCCGGTAAATTACATATTTACAGGCCACTTTCCCCACTCATTCCAAAACATTCACCTGTGGTTGCCCGCAGTAGCAGCCGGTGGGAGAGGAGAGAAGGAAAGCCGGGAGAGCGCTGCAGGGGATATGGGGGGGAAGCAGAGAAGTAGAGGGAATCTGTGCTGCACAGAGTGATTATGGTGTGCCTGGGCACACCTGGCAAACCCTGTGCACATGCCTATGCAGGCTGCTCAGTGCAAAACCGCTGTTGGAAAGGAGAGAAGGAAATCCGGCAGTGCTGCAGGGGAAATGGGGGGGGGCAGCAGGGCAGTAGGGGGATCTGTGCTGAACAGAGTGATTTGGGTGTGCCTGAAAAAGGAAGGGGACGGTAAATTACATATTTGCTGGCCCCTTTCCCTACTCATTCTAAAACATTCACCTGTGTGTGCCTGTGGAAGCACTGCAGGGGAAATGGGGGGGAAGCAGGGCAGTAGGGGGAATTTGTGCTGCACAGAGTGATTAGGGTGTGCCTGGGCACACCTGGCACACCCTGTGCGCACGAATATGCAGGCTGCTCTGTGCAAAACCGCTGTTTAAGAAAAAAAAAAACAAGACTTTAATATCGCTTTAAAGTCATCACTTTAGGCTGAATAGAAAAAAATAAAGAGAAAGAAGCTGAAGAAGAACAAAGCGCGCTCCCCGCCGCGGTGGGAAACAATTAGCGCACCGCGCGATATACTTATTGCCTCTTATTTAATATGAGATCGCCGCCAGGAAAACCATTACGATCCAGGAGAGCGGACACTTCAATAACCTCTCTAATGTCTCCTCTTCAGTAGGGATTATTAGGGAGTCGGTGTATCATCCAATAACCTGGAGGAAAAAAAAAAAAAAACGTGCGGCGCCAAGGCTGCACCAAGAATCCCACCCCACCTCTCCCCTCCGGCCTCCCCGCCGCACAGAGCCAGCTGAATAATTGATTGATCGGGACGATTGATTTTAGAATTGCAATTTAAAAAAAATAAAAAATAAAACTCGAACTTTAATTTGAAATATAATTATCTTCTCGCCTGCAGCCAATAATAAACTCCTCCGCTCTGCCGGGAGAGAACAGAGAGGCAGGCCGCCGTTCAGGTGAATTATTATCACTTCGCTAAAACAAAGTCGGGTTCAGCTTCACGCCGGCCTGAAAAACAGGAAGCCAGTGAGAAGCAGCCTGGAGGATAAGTGATCGGCTTACGTGCCACCAGGGCCGCCATCAGGGGGTAGAGGGAGTACACCTGTAAGGGGCCCGGAGGTCCCCAGGGACCCGGATTGGTAACCCCCTGACAACCCCCCCTTTTTTCTATAAAAAAAAAAATCTTATATTTTTTTATTTAATTTTTTATATATATAATTATTTTATATTTTTTTATTAAAGGGCTCACTCATTTTTTTATAAATGTTTATTTTTTTGGGTGCTGGGATGTTATCAGGAAGCCATGTACAGGCCCCTCCCACCACTCATGATCTGCCTGCATTGCATAGCCATAGAGGATCACGATGACCCGGTGATGACATCACTGGGTCTAAAATAAGCTATGTAATGAAAATGGAAAGGTTTAGTAAATGTCTTTATCGTGTTAATTAGGGGGGGGGGCAGGGAAGGTAAAATATAAGCGGATTTCGCTCTATAAATGGAAAGCGTTTGGTTCATTTCCAGAACGGCCTTGAAAAACGAAGCAGAGAACTCGGTGTATCCAAACAATCAGGGAGAAAAAAAAACATTCAGAAGAATAAACAACCTTGCGTGACGAACGAGCCGGCAAATATTTATTTTATTCAGAGGGGTTAATGGAATAAAATCCTGTTCCTGCGCCGCGGTGCGTTCGTCAGATCATCAGGAACGCGGCGCTCACCTCCTCTCCCTCCCCGCAGCGCTCACCCGGGGGGAACAAAGAAGCAGGGGGAGGACCAGAGGAGCATGGGGGAGGGGACAGACAGCTGACTTCTGCCTAATCTTGTCCCATGGGGGGGGGGGCACCAAACTGATTCTTTGCCCCGGGTGAAATAATGTCTAGCTTCCCCATTGGTACTGCCTATAAGAGAACCAGTACCAGCCGTTCTACTCTAATAAAGTAGAACAGCTAGTGGCTAGTGAAGGAGGAGAGAGGGCTTGGGTGGCCGGAGGGGGGGTGTGCTAGTTGTCCGGCCGCCATGGGAGAGACCTGTCAAAGTGGGCCAATCTGGATGAAGTCCAGGGCCAAATTTTTGTCCCAGTCCAGCCCTGCCTGAACCCATCAGGAAGCTGTTACTGTGCCCTGCAAAAACATAAGCAGCTGGGGCGTTCCTCAGGGGCGTGTATACTTGTGTCTGTAGGGCCACTTATGATTGGTGGGGAGCTGTGACACCTTCTTGGTGAGAAAGCTCAGGTGGGTCACCAGTTTAGACAGATGGTATACATTTTCTACATATATATTTTTTATTACCCCCACTTGTCAGCCTTATTTTTTTTTATTGCCCCCCACTTGTCAGCCTCATTTTTTTATTGCGCCCCCACTCATCAGCCTCATTTTTTTATTGCCCTCCACTTGTCGGCCTAATTTTTTCAATGCCCCCCACTGTCAGCCTCATTTTTTTATTGCCCCCCCCCCCACTCATCAGCCTCATTCTTTTATTACCCTCCACTTGTCAGCCTAATTTTTTTCGTTTCCCCCCACTTGTCAGCCTCATTTTTTCATTTCCCCCCACTTGTCAGCCTCATTTTTTTGTTGCCCGCAACTTGTCAGCCTCATTTTAATGCCCCCCATCTGTCAGCCTCATTTTTGTATTGCCCCTCACTTGTATAGCCTCATTTTTAATTGCACCTTACTTGTCAGCCTCATTTTTTATTGCCCCCCCCCCCCCAACTTGTCGGCCTCATTTTTTTTTTGCCCCCCGACTTGACAGCCTTATTTTTTTTGCCAACAGCACAGGGCAGCACTGAGTAATGGCCTTGCTCCTCTCTGCCTTGCTCGGAGTTTCTGCGAATGTGACGCCACTGGTTGCTAGACGCCAGGCGGGGCATCCCTAGCAACCAGTTTGGCAATTGTCTATTAGGGTGGCTACGTGTCCTCATTTAATTTCGGGACACTGTATTGTCCCGGAATAAAGATGCCCGGGACACGGGACACAAATGTGAATTATGAGACAGTTCTGGGCAATCCGGGACACGTGGGCACCCTACCCTTAGACTTGACATGCAGGGTAGGGGAGCAATGCAAGAGTCTTGGAGTCCAGATTTAGACCCTCACAATACTTTACAGAGACCCGTCACCTTTGCCTAGGCCCTGGGTCACTTGAGGAAGCTCAGACCCGTTTTACATTCATGGAGTATAAGGAGGTTTTTTTTTGCTTAGTCATGTGATTTAGTAATGCCCCCATATTGATTCATGTGACGTCTGAGTTCTTATGACAGGTCCCCTTTAAATATGCATCATTCACCGATGCCAAATGTTCCACAAATGTCCTTATTATGGAGGACACACGGAGGTTGTGGTATTACACAATGTCAATGTTTTTGTAGATTGAATAGCGGTTGATTGCTCATCACCATACTCTTCTTCTCCTGACAGGCTCCCGGACTCCAACCCCTCCCCCGGTAGAATGACCAACGGTACTTCAGACGAGTATTTCCAGAGCTTGAACCATGCCGAACAAACCTTCCGAAAGATGGAGAATTATCTGCAGCAGAAGCAGCTGTGCGACGTCCTTCTGATCGCCGGCAATTATAAAATACCAGCACACAGGTAAGTCCCCTTTAGGAGATTCTACATGATCCACAGCAGAGGTCCTTTGCTTTTTTTTTTCCTGACCCTTGGGGTACTATACTATTCCTCCCAATGATGGGGCATTATTCCTCCCACTGACACCAATGATAGGACACTATTCCTCCTACCGATACCAATTATGGGGCACTATTCCTCCCACTGACACCAATGATGGAACACTATTCCTCCCACTGATACCAACGATGGGGCACTATTCCTCCCAAGGATACCAATCATTGGGCACTATTCCCCCCCTCCCACTGACACCAATAATGGGGCATTATACCAACGGTGGGGCACTATTCCTCTCTCAGACCTCAGGTACCCCCAGAAAATTCAGACCTCAGATTAGCCCCCAATCCCTTGTTCTTCAGGCCTCAGATCAGCCCCTCTTCGGACCTCAGATCATCCCCACTTCGGACCTCAGATCATCCCCACTTCGGACCTCAGATCATCCTCACTTCAGTCCTACATCAGACCTCAGACCAGCCCCTCTTTAGATCTCATATCAGCCCCATCAGTCCTACTTCAGACCCCAGATCAGCCCCTCTTTAGATCTCAGATCACCCCCAATCAGTCCTACTTCAGACTTCAGATCAGCCCCACTTTAGATCTCAGATCAGCCCCAATCAGTCCTACTTCAGACCTCCGATCAGCCCCTCTTCTTCAGACCTCAGATAAGCCCCCAAACAGTCCTACTTCAGACCTCAGATCAGCCCCCAATCAGACCTTCTTCAGACCTCGGATCAGCCCCTCTTCAGACCTTAGATCAGCCCCCAGTCAGTCCTACTTCAAACCTCAGACCAGCCCCTCTTCAGATCTCAGATCAGCCCCTCTTCTTCAGACCTCAGATCAGCCCCCAATCAGTCCTACTTCAGACCTCATACCAGCCCCTCTTTAGATCTCAGATCAGCCCCAATCAGTCCTACTTCAGACCTCAGATCAGCCCCACTTCAGATCTCAGATCAGCACTTCTCCAGACCTCAGATCAGCCCTCAATCTGCCCTTTTTCAGACCTCAGATCAGCCCAACTTCAGACCTCAAATCAGCCCCACTATGGACCTCAGATAAGCCCCACTACGGACCTCAGATAAGCCCCTCTTCAGACCTCAGATCAGCCCAAAATCAATCCCTCTTTAGATCTCAGATCAGCCCCTCTTTTGACCTCAGATCAACTCCACTTCGGATCTCAGATAAGCCCCTTTTCAGACCTCAGATCATCTTCACTTTGGACCTCAGATCAGCCCTCAATCAGACCTCAGATTAGCCCCTCTTCAGATCTCAGATCAGCCCCTCTTCTTCAGACCTCCGATCAGCCCCCAATCAGTCTTACTTCAGACCTCAGATCAGCCCCTTTTTAGATCTCAGATCAGCCCCAATCAGTCCTACTTCAGACCTCAGATCAGCCCCTCTTTAGATCTCAGATCAGCCCCAATCAGTCCTACTTCAGACCTCAGATCAGCCCTTCTTCAGATCTCAGATCAGCCCCTCTTCTTCTTGAGACCTCAGATCAGCCTCCAATCAGTCCTACTTCAGACCTCAGATCAGCCCCTCTTCAGATCTCAGATGAGCCCCTCTTCAGATCTCAGATCAGCACTTCTCCAGACCTCAGATCAGCCCTCAATCTACCCTTCTTCAGACCTCAGATCGGCCCAACTTCGGACCTCAGATCGGCCCAAATTCGGACCTCAGATCGGCCCAACTTCAGACCTCAGATCGGCCCAACTTCAGACCTCAGATAAGCCCTACTTCGGACCTCAGATAAGCCCCTCTTCAGACCTCAGATCAGCCCCCAATCAATCCCTCTTTAGATCTCAGATCAGCCCCTTATCAGACCTTAGATCAGCCACTCTTAAGATCTCAGATCAGCACTTCTCCAGACCTCAGATCAGCCATCAATTAGCCGTTCTTCAGACCTCAGATCAGTGCCACTTCAGAACTCAGATCAGCCCCTCTTCAGATCTCTGATCAGCCCCCAATCAACCCCTCTTCAGACCTCAGATCAGCCCTCAATCAGCCCTTCTTCAGGCCTCAGATTAGCCTCCAATCAGCCCCACTTCAGACCTTAGATCAGCACCCTTCCTTCTCTCCAACATCACCCCTGCAGACCTCGGACCAGCATAACACCCTTACAGCACATTGAGGGAGCCCATCCCTGACTTCCCTATCAATGTCATCTTTATAATATGACTAGAAATGGTTGGGATAGGTGTTCCCAACTTTCCTGTATAGATGTCAGTCAGATATCGGCTTTGGTTGCTGGAACAAGAATCCCAGTGCCAGGCATCGGGACACAGGGTGGGTCCGATGTACCTTAGGATTGGCGACAAATCCCAGAACAGTCCCAGGGAATTAGAGACAGTTGGGGGTTATGACACTAAAAGTATCATAGAATGCAGTCAGTTAGGCAAAGATTAATGCACCAATGTCTTCCAATCACCAGAACACTTTTCTTTCTAGGTTGGTCCTGAGCGCCGTCTCCGACTACTTTGCCGCAATGTTTACAAGCGATGTTCGTGAAGCTAAAGAAGAGGAGATCAAAATGGAAGGCGTGGACCCAGATGCTCTTAAAGCCCTCGTACATTATGCGTATACAGGTGAGGGAATTTCTGATGTCATCTGAATACTGCTGTATACCCCCAACATGAGCTATGTTGTAATTTGATGCACAGAGTGTACCCTGATGTATATAGTAAGATGTATTCCAAAGATCGGCCCATCTAATGGTTCAGTTATAAGTGGAATTTGATAAGTAGATGTACCTAATGTACCTCCTTTCCGTGGTGGGGTAGTTGGGGCCCCTATTAAAGGGGACTTCCACATCCTAATAAACTCCTTGCCCTCAGACCCCCCCCCCCCAACCACCAGCCAGGGTTTGGGGCAAGAGGCCCTTATCGTCATCAACAGGGGACAAGATGCTTGGCCAAGGGGGACTCTATGCAACTTTTTCTGGCAGAGCACGTTGTTGATGAGAACAAGGGCCTCTTGCTCAAAACCCTGGCTGCTGGTTGTGGGTGGGAGGGGGGGGGTGTCTGCGGGCAATGGGCTTATCATAATCTGGAAGTGCCCTCTAATAGAGGTCCCAGATGCCCCACCATGGAAAGGAGTATGGTTCTCTGTGCAACAAGAATACAGAAAAAAATGCATAAAGACCCATACTCATTCCCCTGGTGGGGTATCTGAAGCCTCTATTACAGGGGACTTCCAGATTCTGATAAACCCCTTCCCTTGGGCCCCCCTCCCCCTACAAACACCAGCCAGGGTTTTGGGTAAGAGGCCCTTGTCCTTATCAACGTGGGGACAAGGTGCTCTGCCGGGGGGGGACTCTATGCAACTTTTTCTTTATTCTTGTTGCACAAAGACCCATACTCCTTTCTGTGGTGTGGTATCTGGGGCCTCTATTAAAGGGGACTTCCACATTATAATAGGCCCCTTGCCCTCAGACCGCCCCCCTTCAAACCACCAGCCAGGGTTTGGGTCAAGAAGCCCTTGTCCTCATCAACAAGGGGACAAGGTACTCAGCTAGGGGGGACTCCTTTCTGTAGTGGGGTATCTGGAGCCTCTATTAAAGGGGACTTCCAGATTCTGATGAGCCCCTTGCCCTCAGATCCCCCCACAACCACCTCATTGATGAGGGGAGTAATGATGAATCTTTAAGCAGATTGGACATAACAAATAAAGTACACATAGGCTGTACAAACATTTGTGGAGAGAACAATGTACGAGCCGAAATTCCTGCCTGTGTAATATCTGCAGTGCTTTGGGATTAAAGAATGTTTTCACCACTGTTTTTTTTTTAAAAAAGTGCTTATCCAATTGTCGACTTCAAAGGTCGGAATCAAGGCTCGGCACGAGTCTCCCCGGAACAGAAGTCTTTGGTGTAAGAGAAGTGTGCTGCCCATTAATCATCACCCCGAGATTAAACAAATGCCCCGAGGAGAGCGAGCGGGGCTTGAAACAAAGCTCAACGAAGATCTGACGCTGAATAGCAAATGATACCGTTCCGACACTGATGAGACCCAGAGAACGCAAAGTGCTCTGATGTCAAATCCCTTTATTGCCGCTTTAGCATTATTTATCGCCGGTGGCTTTATGCTGTCAATAGTCCTCAGACCCTTCGGGTTCCGTAATAAGGGCGGATCAATAGTCATGAATTAGTAAATCGCGCTCTAATCCCCCTGAAGTCAGAGGATTGTTTTTATCTCACTTCAGAGCACAGTGAATTAAAACTGAACCTCCGGCCTTCCCTTCCCACCATGTGCATTAGAAGCTGCAGCAAGTCATATAGAGTCCTGCCTCATTTCCTGGCTGGAGGATGCCCATCGTCATCCAGACCAGGGGTAGGCAACCTGGAGCCCTCCAACTGTTGCAGTGCAGAATTACAAGTCCCATCATGCCTCTGGAAGTAATTGTAACTGCCAGCCTTGCAATGTCCGCGCGTGTGCTAATGTGCCGACGGGCCTATACCAGGACCTAAAGGCTGGATAGAACCCATAATGGTGGCACCATAGAGGTGGACGGAGGCATTTGGAAATTTGGAAGGGGGGCTGAAGGTCTGCTTTAAAAATGTTATTGGCACGTTTTTTCATTCAAGGGTCAGGACGGCGCGGGGTTCTCAGGGTGCAGGAGGGGAAGCTGCCCCAGTCGCAGCAGAGCAATGTGGCAGAGAATAGATAGGGTTTGCAGTGCAGGAAGGAGGTAGAAGGGGTGCAGAAGTGGAAGGGTTTGCAGTGGAGGAAGGAGCTGGAAGGAGTACAGAAGTGGAAGGGTCTGCAGTGGAGGAAGGATGTGGAAGGGGTGCAAAAGTGGAAGGGTTTGCAGTGGAGAAAAGAAGGTGGAAAGGATGCGGAAGTAAAGGGGTTTGCAGTGGCGGAAGGAGGTGAAAGGGGTGCAGAAGTGAAAGGGTTTGCAGTGAAGGAAGGAGGTGGAAGGGTTTGCAGTGAGGGAAGGAGGTGGAAGGGTTTGCAGTGGTGGAAGGGTTTGCAGCGGTTGAAGGAGGTGGAAGGGGTGCAGAAGTGGAAGGATTTGCAGTGGCGGAAAGAGGTGAAAGGGGTGCAGAAGTGGAAGGGTTTGCAGTGGTGGAAGGAGGTGAAAGGGGTGCAGAAGTGAAAGGGTTTGCAGTGAAGGAAGGAGGTGGAAGGGTTTGCAGTGAGGGAAGGAGGTGGAAGGGTTTGCAGTGGTGGAAGGGTTTGCAGCGGTTGAAGGAGGTGGAAGGGGTGCAGAAGTGGAAGGATTTGCAGTGGCGGAAAGAGGTGAAAGGGGTGCAGAAGTGGAAGGGTTTGCAGTGGTGGAAGGAGGTGAAAGGGGTGCAGAAGTGGAAGGGTTTGCAGTGGCGGAAGGAGGTGAAAGGGGTGCAGAAGTGAAAGGGTTTGCAGTGAAGGAAGGAGGTGGAAGGGTTTGCAGTGAGGGAAGGAGGTGGAAGGGTTTGCAGTGGTGGAAGGGTTTGCAGCGGTTGAAGGAGGTGGAAGGGGTGCAGAAGTGGAAGGATTTGCAGTGGCGGAAAGAGGTGAAAGGGGTGCAGAAGTGGAAGGGTTTGCAGTGGTGGAAGGAGGTGAAAGGGGTGCAGAAGTGGAAGGGTTTGCAGTGGCGGAAGGAGGTGAAAGGGGTGCAGAAGTGAAAGGGTTTGCAGTGAAGGAAGGAGGTGGAAGGGTTTGCAGTGAAGGAAGGAGGTGGAAGGGTTTGCAGTGGTGAAATGAGGTGGAAAGGGGTGCAGAAGTGGAAGGGTTTGCAGCGGTTGAAAGAGGTTGAAGAGGTGCAGAAGTGGAAGGGTTTGCAGCGGTTGAAGGAGTTTGAAGAGGTGCAGAAGTGGAAGGGTTTGCAGCGGTGGAAGGAGGTTGAAGGATTTGCAGTGGTGGAAGGAGGTGGAAGGGGTGCAGAAGTGGAAGGGTTTGCAGCGGTTGAAGGAGGTGGAAGGGGTGCAGAAGTGGAAGGGTTTGCAGTGGTGGAAGGAGGTGGAAGGGGTGCAGAAGTAGAAGGGTTTGCATTTGTTGAAGGAAGTGGAAGATGTGCAGAAGTGGAAAGGATTGCAGTAGTAGAAGTAGAAGGAGAGGGAAGGGGTTGCAGCTGTGAAAGGAGTTGCAGTGGCAGAAGGGGGTGCAAGAGGGGTGCAGGAAGTGCGGATTTGAGCAGTAGTAGAATGGGTGTGTGGTGGTTGGGGAGGTGGGTCAAAAGGGCAAAATGGTGTGAATGACAAGTGCAAAGGTTATCAGTAATGCGCAAGGGGGTGCAGAGGTGACCAGTGGACAAGCAGCTGCTGAGATAGGTAGTGGGATGGTGGGTGGTGTTTTGAATAGTGGACAAGACTCGATGGACCACTTTTTTTCCGCTGTCATTCTTCTATGATATATCATTCCTAAATCAATAAAATGTTGGAAAAGCAGACTTTGACTGAAACGTCTTTAATGGGGAGGGAGATCTGGATTCCCCAGGCCTTGGGCCTGGAGTGTATGTCTGGAGACAAGATGGCGGAGGCTTTGGCAAACCCACAAGGTTACAGTAGTTGTCCCTTGTGCCAGAATAGGGTATTGCCGTTGACCTCTAAGGAACCTACTGTACTTACCGCTTCTGCTATGTCTAAGGGCAGCAATAGTTTTTTCTTTGCTGGTTCTAAACTGAAGCCAAATATCTTCACCGATCACACCAACAAGTCCAGGGTTTGTGTAACCGCAGCACCTGAACTACAACAGATGTGGGACTACCTGCTACTCCTCTCCTGTGGCATTGATGGAGATGGAATTACGGTTCTTCCTCTTCCCCTATTAGTGGAAAAAAAGGCACAAATTACTCTTCTGTGTCACCTAAGCCATAGGAACAATTAATTTGGTGTTGCGACTGTGGTACGGTAATTCCAGGGCCTTGTAAAAGTCAAGGAGAACAAGTCAATTAATAGGATTTATGAGGCCGATGTGAGGCAATCAGTCAGCCTGCTAATAAGATAAAGGTGAATTTAGTGCTGTTGTATCTCTCCAGCCTGCTCACCTTTTAACCTCAACAATAAAATGCTTCTCTCCGCTCAATCCACAAGGCAATTCCATGGAGGAACGGAGGCCGGGAGAGGTTGTGCTAACAACAAACTACTAGTTTATTTTTCACCGGGGTGTCCGAGGGGAACATGTCTGGATATACATATGGAGCTGCGTTTTCTCATTTACTTTTGAAGGTTCGTAGGACTGAGGTTGTCATCCAATGCTATCCTTGCTAATTAGTGACCACCAGGAAGCCTTGAAAGTGTTGCCATGGCCATAGACATTACCAAATAGCCGAAGGACCAAACCTGATGTTCAATGTAGGTAATGCTGTGTAGCGCCCTGCTCCCAATGACCGGGGCGCTATTCTAAATTTAGAGGGTGTCTGAGCCAATAGTTGGGCTCAAACTTTGTTGAATTCCATTGAAATTGGCCTCTGTTCTGGCTATGGTTGTGCTTGATAGGATTTTCCCCTGTTGCCTGTAGGTGATGTTACCACCTCAGGCCCATGTTGGAACACAAGCAAACCATGGTATGTTAAGTGACCCTTCTCGGCAGCAGCCCAGTGGGAGTGGTGCCCCCCGCTGTGCATGCCGGGGACTGATACTTAAGGTGGACGCCGTTTTTTGGGGTCCTTCGCTTTGTGGTCCTCCTGGCGCAAGGCACGTGTGTGTGTGATCTTGACCTCGGGACCACGTTGGCCCGAGGTCGCATCACCATGGAGTAGGCACAGTTATGCACCCATGCCCCCCTGAACGAGAGACATTTAGAGACCGGGGACATGTAACGATAGAGTGTTGGAATTCTGGAGACATGGGGCAGGAATCATTTAGAGACTAGCGGCACATAATAAGAAACATTCAAAAATGACAAAAAAAGAGACAAATAGGAAATCAGGCTGATGGGAGGAGAAAGCAGAGTGACAGAGAGGTGAGCTGCTTATCCTTCACTGGCAGGGGGAGGGACAAGTCCTCTAAGTGAAAGTTCAAGTTCCTGTCCCCTGCTTTCCCCCCGACTTAGTTGTGACAGGCGGTACGCTTTGGTGGGGGTGGGTCAGCCACACCTTGTGACCATTAACCCTTGGGAACCCACCTTCTGACCTTTTGACCTCTAGGGGGGTCCCTATTCCAATTCCTAAATCTTAGCCTTATTCTTCAAGGAGAAACCCTAAGCCTAACCCTACCCCTAAACCCTAAAAACCTTAACCCCTAACCATAAACCTAAACTATAACCCTACACCTAACCCTAAAAACCTTAACCCCAAACCCTAAACCCTAACCCCCAAACCTTAACCCCTTACTCTAACCCTACCCCTAAACCTAAACCCTAAAAACCTTAAACCCTAACTCCTAACCCTAAACCCTAACCTTAAAAACCTTAACCCCCTAAACCCTACCCCTAAACCCTAACCCTACCCCTAAACCCTAACCCTAAAAAACATAACCCCTAACCCTACTCTAACCCCTAACCATAAACCTAAACTATAACCCTACCCCTAACCCTAAAAACCTTAACCCCTAACCCTAACCCCCAAACCTTAAACCCTAAACCCTAAAAACCTTAACCCTAACTCCTAAACCTAAACCCTAACCCCCAAACCTTAACCCCTAACTCTAACCCTAACCCTAAAAACCTTAACCCCTAACAACCTTAACCCCTAAACCCTAACCCCCAAACCTTAACCCCTAACCCTAAAAACCTTAACCCCTTACCCTAAGCCCTAAACCCTAACCCCCAAACCTTAACCCCTAACTCTAACCCTAACCCTAAAAACCTTAACCCCTAACCCTAACAACCTTAACCCCTAAACCCTAACCCCCAAACCTTAACCCCTAACCCTAAAAACCTTAAGCCCTAACCCTAAACTTAAATCCTAACCCTAAAAAACTTAACCCTTAACCCTAAACCTAAAGCCTAAACCTAAACTCTAACCCCTAACCCTTCCCCTAACCCTAAACCTAAACTCTAACCCCCAAACCTTAACCCCTAACCCTGTTGTGTCTGTGTGTTTAGATAATATGTTTTTAATGTAACTTGTTCCAAGGAAGTTGATTAGAGAATTTCCATCCGTTAATCTGATATGAAGAAATGAAGGAACGCACATTAGAAACATGTAACACATCCAGATGTGAGGATCGGGGGATGGTCTCTGGTCAGTCGATCGGTCTGAGCCGTGCTTGGGAGCTCCCATTGAGCCGTTCCTCTGTATAGAAATGACATCTGGGAATGTATACAATGATGGAGCCAGTCACAGGAAACCGCCTCTCCCCCGAACCTTCCGCCGTTCTATGAATGGATAATCAGACCCCAGACTGACAACAGGGGGTTCTCTTTTCACAGCCGGGCCCATGGAGGAGACACCACCGGCCTCCGCTTTGTTGTCTACATTTATAGTGAAATTCCAATTTGTGATATCCAGTCCTGCGCAGGCTGATTGTGGATTGTGACTTCAATCGAGGCGGAAGAGAAATACGTCTCCATTTATACAATTTGGAAGTAATTGCCTTTTCTCGAGTAGGTTTGATTGCCTGACTGTAAAAAAAAAAGATTGAATGCAATTTCTACATTGTTTCATAATGTTCTGCAACACTCCAATGTGCTGAATGATACAAGGTGTTCTTACTGTCTACAGCCTCCAAACTGTGGCCCTTAGCTGGTCTTTTTCTGGCCATTGGTGTGCTATTCCTCCATCTGACACCAACAATGAGACATCATCCCTTTCACTGACACCAACAGTGGGGCACTATTTCTCCCAATGACACCAACAACAAGACACTATTCCTTTCACTAACGCCAGAGTGGGGCACTATTCCTCCCACTGACACCAATAATTGGCCTCGGTAAGACGTCACGTGTGACGAAACACGTTGGGCGGTGCTTTATACCAATAATGAGACACCATTCCTTTCACTGACACCAACAGTGGGGCACTATTCGTCCCAATGACACCAATAATGAGAATCCATTCCTTTCACTGACATCCACAGTGGGGTACTATTCCTCCCAATGACACCAACAAGGAGACACCATTCTTTTCACTGACACCAACAGTGGGTACTATTCCTCCCACTGACACCAACAACGAGACACCATTCCTTTCACTGACACCAACAGTGTGGCACTATTCCTCCCACTGACACCAACAATGAGACACCATTGAATATGTGAATCTCTTGCACTACCAAATAAATAAAGTGGAAAAAAAGGGGGGGGTGTAAGTGCTGCTCAATCTAAATTGTGATAAGCGATAAAACAACAGTGATAGAGTAGTATGATGATGAGCGCATATACATAAACACTGAGGCTGTCAAATACAGTCTATCAAAGACAAAGTGCAATCCATGCAATGAGACACCATTCCTTTCACTGACATCCACAGTGGGGCACTATTTCTCCCAATAACACCAACAGTGGGGCACTATTCCTCCCACTGACACCAATAATTGGCTCCGGGAAGACGTCATAAACCTATTAATAATGAGTCAACATTCCTTTCACTGACACCAACAATAGGGCATTATTCCTCCAACTGACACAAGCAATGGGCACTATTGCTCCCATTAATAAGAACAATCAGGCGCTATTTCTTCCACTGACACCGATGGGGCGCTATTCCTTCCACTGACACCAATGATGGGGCGCTATTCCTCCTACTGACACCAACAATGACATACCATTCCTTCCAACTGACACAAACAATGGGGGCACTATTTCTTTCACTGACACCAACAATGAGGCACTATTTCTTCCAACTTACACCAACAATGGGGCACTATTCCTTCCACTGACACCAACAATGGGGGCACTATTCCTTCCACTGACACCAACAATGGGGGCACTATTCCTTCCACTGACACCAACAATGGGGGCACTATTCCTTCCACTGAAACCAACAATGGGGGCACTATTCCTTCCACTGACACCAACAATGGGGGCACTATTCCTTCCACTGACACCAACAATGGGGGCACTATTCCTTCCACTGACATCAACAATGGGGGCACTATTCCTTCCACTGACACCAACAATGGGGGCACTATTCCTTTAACTGACACCAACAATGGGGACATTATTCCCTTCACTGACACCAACAATGGGGGCACTATTCATTTTACTGACACCAACAATGGGGGTACTATTCATTTTACTGACACCTACAATGGGGGCACTATTCATTTCACTGACACCAACAATGGGGGCACTATTCCTTTCACTGACACCAACAATGGGGGCACTATTCATTTTACTGACACCAACAATGGGGGTACTATTCATTTTACTGACACCTACAATGGGGGCACTATTCATTTCACTGACACCAACAATGGGGGCACTATTCCTTTCACTGACACCAACAATGGGGGCACTATTCTTCCCACTATCAGCCACACTAGTCTCTCCAGGAGGTATGGGTCTTTCTATGGACACTATTAGAGAACGGAGTGCATTGCAGAGGCTTGGATGCCCTGAGAGAGGCAGGTGGTACCAATGGGGGCTGTAGGCTCTGCAGCAAGCTATGAGGGCACTGCAGGAGGCTAGAGGGCAGAAAGGTTGGGGGGCACTGTGTGTGCCTAGGGTTCTCTGGGAAACCAGGAGGCCTTGTGAGAGGTTAAGGGACACTACGGAGCACTATGAGAACCAAGAGGCGTTGTGGGAAGTTGGGGGATCAGCAGCTGGCTGGGGAGGCCCAGAAGGTGGGTGGCTGCAAACAGTGGGCCACGGCCTGGTGGTTGAGAATCACTGGTCCAGACCAAGATTACAAACTGGGGGAAAAGTAGGTATAATCGTGGCGTGGAACTACTGAACACCAACCATAAAAATAAGAAAGGCATTTCAATTAAAAAAATGTTCATGTAAAAATTTTTTTTTTATTTTAACATTCACAAGTTCTTCCGGTGAAAACCACAACTTAACCCTTTACAATGCCATGATTATATGCTAAACATCACCAAAATGTAGCATAGCCTGATTTTCCGCTAACGCGTTCCTTGGAGCAAAGTTCCGATTCAACCGATTGCGATCCATTACATAAGCTCTAGAATCTTCTGCATCTTCATCATGGAATCTTCATATTTTCAATCTCTATAAAGGTGATCTGTAGATAAGCAGAAAGTGATTCATTACTGTTACCACCCCACACAACTTCTACAATCTATTCTCACTGTCTGCTTATTCTGTCTCGTTCTTCAGGAATTTTGGAACTCAAGGAGGACACTATAGAGAGTCTGCTGGCGGCCGCCTGTCTGCTGCAGCTTTCTCAAGTCATAGAAGTCTGCTGCAACTTTCTAATGAAGCAGCTCCATCCGTCCAATTGTCTGGGAATACGGTCGTTTGGGGACGCACAGGGATGCATGGAGCTCCTGAGAGTGGCCCACAGCTACACTATGGTAAGACATGCCTTTTCAGAGTGTATATGGTATAAAGCAGTACAAAACCCTCTGCTTTCTCCAGATGGTTTGCACAAAATACGGAACTGAACAGTTTTAACACAAAAACAGGTTGTTGTTTTTTTTTTGTTGCATGCATCTGCAAATATACGTGAAGCCACATTGCTGCATCGTGTCACCTCTGTGTGGTTCAATGCTGTATCCTGGCCTAGGCCAACAAGGCCCAGGCCTAGGGCAGCACTTTTTAGGGGGGCAGCACGGAAAGAGTCCTTGACGGCTTGCACTACACTGTTAGTGTTACGCAAGCTGCTTCTAATTTTGACTGTCCTATCATCCTGGACCACAAACCTTCCTCACTGTGCTAATTGTTTTCTACTGCACCATTGGCATGGTTATATATTTTTAATCATCTCCATAAAATTATCAGAAAGTTGTGCTTAAAGTAGAACTATAGGCAACATTTTTATTTTTATTTTGGCTAGAGTAAGGGAGTGTTATAGGCCCTGTCAGTTTATTTTTTTACCATCCCTGTCCCATTGCAGAGATTTCCCTTCACTTCCTGCCCCCATAATCAAACAGGAAGTGAAACCTTCCTCACTGTGCTATATTTTTTCTGCTGCACCATTGGCATGGTTATATCTTCTTAGTCCCCTCCATAAAATTATCAGAAATTTGTGCTTAAAGTAGAACTATAGGCAACAGGAGGGTTATAGCCCCTGTCAGTTTATTTTTTTACCATCCCTGTACCATTGCAGAGGTTTCCCTTCACTTCCTGCCCAATAGCCAATCGGGAAGTACGAAGGAATCTATGCAAATTAAGGGAACTTAATTCCCCCCTGACCATAAGAACTAGTGTCCCCACTCGAAAATTTCAGGGTGGGTCTTAAACAGGGGTGTGGCCTTGACATTAAGGGGTGTGTCATATTTAAATTAGGGGCGCACAAGATTAGTCAGGCCTAGGGCAGCCCAAAACCTAAATACACCACTGGCGTGGTTCCCAACTTCTGAGTTTCTAACTATGGGATATCTAGCAATTCAAAAACAGAACAGGCTCACTCGGAGATAGCACCATTTCTCCGTAAAGGCACGGCAACACAGCAGAAAACCGGCTATCACCTAAGGTTTTTATTGCATACATCTGCAAATACATGCAAAGCCACACTTCTGGGTCAAGACACCTCTGTAGAGTACAATTCCTAACTTTTTGGGTTTACAACTAAAGGATATACAGCAATGCAAAAACAGTGAACAGGCTCACCAGGAGGTAGCACCAACTATGGGATATCAAGCAATTTAAAAGCAGAGAACAGGCTTACCAGGAGGTAGCCCCAACTATGGGATATCTAGCAATTCAAAAGCAGAGAACAGGCTCATCTGGAGGTAGCCCCAACTACGGGATCTATAGCTATTTAAAACATAGAAAAGGCTCACCCGGAGATAGCACCAGTAAAGGTACAACAACACAGTAGAAAACCAGATATCACCAAAGGTTTTCATGGCATACATCTGCAAATACATGTGAAGCCACAATGCCTTGCCAAGGCACCTCTGTAGAGTACAATTCCTAACTCTAACTTTTTGGGTTTCCAGCTATAGGATATACAGCAATGCAAAAACAGTGAACAGGCTCACCAGGAGGTAGAACCAACTATGGGATATTTAGCAATTATAAAGTAGAGAACGTGCTCACCAGGAGGTAGCCCCAACTATGGGATATCTAGCAATTCAAAAGCAAAGAACAGGCTCATCTGTAGGTAGCCCCAAACTACGGGATCTCTAGCTATTTAAAACATAGAAAAGGCTCTATAGCACCATTTCTCCATAAAGGCACAGCAACACAGCAGAAAATCACCTAAGATTTTTATTGCATACATCTGCAAATACATGTGAAGCCACACTGCTGGGTCAAGGCACCTCTGTAGAGTACAATTCCTACCTCTAACATTCTGGGTTTCCAACTATATGATATACAGCAATGCAAAAACAGGTTTACCAGGAGGTAGCCCCAACTATGGGATATCTATCAATTCAAAAGCAGAGAACAGGCTCACGTGGAGGTAGCCCCCAACTATAACATATCTAGCAATTCAAAAGCAGAGAACAGGCTCACATGGAGGTAGCCCCAACTATGGGATCTCTAGCTATTTAAAACATAGAAAAGGCTCACCCGGAGATAGCACCATTTCTCTGTAAAGGTACAACAACACAGCAGAAAACCAGATATCACTAAAGGTTTTCATTGCGTACATCTGCAAATACATGTGAAGCCACAATGCCTTGCCATGGCACCACTGTAGAGTACAATTCCTAACTCTAACGTTTTGGGTTTCCAGGTATAGGTTATACGGCAATGCAAAAACTGGTTTACCAGGAGGTAGCACAACTATGGGATATCTAGCAATTTAAAAGCAGAGAACGGCTCACCAGGAGGTAGCCCCAAATATGGGATATCTAGCAATTTAAAAGCAGAGAACATGCTCACAAGGAGGTAGCCCAAAACTACAGGAGCTCTAGCTATTTAAAACATAGAAAAGGCTCACTCGGAGATAGCACCATTTCTCCATAAAGGCACGGCAACACAGCAGAAAATCACCTATGGTTTTTATTGCATACATCTGCAAATACATGTGAAGCCACACTGCTGGGTCAAGACACTTCTGTAGAGTACAATTCCTACCTCTAACTTTTTGGGTTTCCAACTATAGGATATACAGCAATGCAAAAACAGTGAACGGGCTCACCAGGAGGTCGCACTAACTATGGGATATCTAGCAATTTAAAAGCAGAGAACAGGCTCACCTGGAGGTAGCCCCCAGCTATAAGATATCTAGCAATTCAAAAACCGAGAACAGGCTCACGTGGAGGTAGCCCCAACTACGGGATCTCTAGCTATTTAAAACGTAGATAAAGCTCACCCGGAGATAGCACCATTTCTCCATAAAGGTACAACAACACAGCAGAAAAACAGATATCACCAAAGGTTTTCATTGCGTACATCTGCAAATACATGTGAAGCCACAATGCCTTGCCAAGGCACCTCTGTAGAGTACAATTCCTAGCTCTAACGTTTTGGGTTTCCAGCTATAGGTTATACGGCAATGCAAAAACAGGTTTACCAGGAGGTAGCACAACTATGGGATATCTAGCAATTTAAAAGCAGAGAACGGGCTCACCAGGAGGTAGCCCCAACTATGGGATATCAAGCAATTCAAAAGCGGAGAATAGGCTCATCTTGTGGTAGCCCCAACTATAAAATATCTAGCAATTTAAAAAGTGAGAACAGGCTCACCTGGAGGTAGCCCCAACTACGAGATCTCTAGCTATTCTAAAACATAGAAAAGGCTCACCTGGACATAGCACAATTTCTCTGTAAAGGTACAACAACACAGCAGAAAAACAGATATAACCAAAGGTTTTTATTGCATACATCTGCAAATACATGTCAAGTCACCTCTGTAGAGTACAATTCCTAACTCTAACTTTTTGGGTTTCCAGCTATAGGATATACAGCAATGCAAAAACAGTGACCAGGCTCACCAGGAGGTAGCACCAACTATGGGATATCTAGCAATTTAAAAGCAGAGAACAGGCTCACTAGGAGGTAGTCCCAACTATGGGGTATCTAGCAATTCAAAAGCAGAGAACAGGCTCACGTGGAGGTAGCTCCAACTATGGGATCTCTAGCTATTCAAAAACATAGAAAAGGCTCACTCGGAGATAGCGTCATTTCTAAGTAAAGGTACAACAACACAGCAGAAAACTAGATATCACCAAAGCTTTTCATTGCACACATCTGCAAATACATGTGACCCCACACTGCTTAGTCAAGGCACCTCTGTAGGGTAGGATTCCTAACTCAAACTTTCTGTGTTTATAACTATGTAACACACAGCAATGCAAAAAACAAGCTCACCTAGAGGGCGCCCTAACTATAGGATATCTAGAAATTCAAAAGCAGAGAACAGGCGCACCTGAAGCTAGCCCCAACTTTGAGATATCTAGCATTTCAGCTCCTTCTAGTGGCCAGTAGACTCTACGAGGCCAGTAGAAGGATCTGTGAGCTCTGAGTGCGTAGCCTGTGCATTCCCTACTCTATGCTTGGATGCTCGCCCTACCGCTGTGACGTCACTTCGGCTTCCGCGTTCCAGACTGGTCAGTGTGGAGCTTCCTGTCAAGTGGACACTGCAGAAAAGCCTGTGACCGAATTCAACACCCCTACAGGTCGAGGGAACGTTACCCGAGCCTGCAGAGCACCATCAGCATACCCCAGGACATCTCTATCCCTGGCGGGCATTTTCACCCTGTGAACCTGTAAGTGTACATACTACTCTAACACTCCATTAACAGTAGGACTATCTCAGTTGGCGTCTCCACCCCCCTTCTTATACTCCTTTCATTTCATAATACCCTTGGATCTTGCTGGATGGAATGGGAGACAATCCTCACCTAGGTGCCATGGAAGACGGGGGTAAGTATAAATCTAGGGGCCAGATTCTCAGCGGCGCTACGACGGAGTATCTCAGATACCCCGTCGTATCGCCGTTTTTTTTGCCGGGTATCTATGCGAGTGATTCCTTGAATCACTTTGGCATAGATACGCCTGAACATCCGACAAGTGTAATACCATTACACTTGCGGATCGTAGTTGTAATGACAACTCCGGCCACTAGGTGGCCTTTACGTTGTTTTCTCATTTGCCTATGCAAATGAGGCTACTATGCAGATTCCCGAACGCTTTTACGCCGCCCCGTCGTCGCGTACGTCGTTTTCGTCCACGTAAGGTTACCCCTGCTAATATGAGGGATAACCTTACGCTGGACGGTCGGATGCCGTCGGGTGCCGTCGGATGCCATGTTAAGTATGGCATCGGGTCAGCGTCGGCTTTTTCCGTCGCTTACATAGTTTTACTAACTCGTTCGCGAATAGGGCATTGCGTAGTGACGATCACGTCGTTTTGACGTCGGTTTCAACGACACTTTCCGACATGAGCTGGAGCATGCGCACTGGGCTTTTTCCCCGGCCGGCGCATGCGCAGTTCGATCGTCGCGGGGGCGCGCTTCATTTAAATACAAGCCGCCCCCTTTGAATTACGCGGCCTTACGCTGGGCCATTTACTCTACGCATCCGCAAACTACGGAGCAAGTGCATGGAGAATACGGCACGTGCTCTGTTACGTTGCGGCGGCGTAGTGTAAATGGCTTGCGCTACGCCAGCGAAATTATATGAGAATCTGGCCCTAGCTTTTTTCTTTATAGGTGTATTTTGGATTTGATAACATTCGGTCATTTTTAAAGGGGAGGGGCCCAGGCAGTATGAGCCGATCTACTTGTCACAGAGAAATTTGACTGCAAACCTTGGCTCTGCAAGGCAAGCGTGCCAATTGCTCAAGTGGCTATGCCATCTAAAGATGATTGCTGCCCGTTCCGGTACTTTTGACATGAAATGCAGCCGATAAACATGTCTTCTGGATAAACAGCATCCGGGAATCTTTCAGATCTCTTCCTGCCACGAAACTTTTATTTTTCCCTTCTTTTTCCAAAACACAAACGCTGCTGGTCTTTCAGGACGTATCCTGCCGCTGCGAGCGGCCCGACAGGAAGTCCGATTTCTTCTGAAGAATGAAAATATCTGCCTGTCACAGAGAAAACGCCTGGACGGGGAGATAAGGGTCGGTCAGGATGTTGTTTGAAAGCATCTTCATTTGAGGACTTGCTCTGGGATTGGTCATGGCGCTTGATGCTGTTTTTAATTAGACCGTCCAGGGGAAGAGAGACTTTGATTACCCGGAGAAATCTCGCAGTGTCCTGTTTACTGAGCTCTGCGGCTCATGGCCAGGAAAGGCAATTGATTGTACTTTCTTTGCGAACGGCAAAGGATACACCAATATCTGAGACACAATGAACAATAGTAGTGGAGGGGGAGGGGTGTGCAAAGCCCCCAGCATGCACCTCTGGGTGCCCTCTATCCATTGAGGCTGCCAGCTTTCTATTTGAATATTAAAGACAGGTGTCCTTTAAGGAAAGCACAAGTGATAGGACAACAATGTTCAAGATTTTTTTTTTATAAACAATTAAATATAGGGCCAGATTCAGGTAGAGTTAGGTTGGAGTATCCATTGATCCGCCAGCCTAACTGTCACTTTAAGCCGGCGTTTCTGTTTTCTGTAACCAGAAAACAAGAAACGCCGGGTTGGAGTTCCGATGCGATCGGCGCAATTGAATTTCGCCATCGCATCGTTACTTCAACTTAAAAATGGCGCCGGGGGCGTTCCCGCTGATTAACGCTGAAAAAATATGTTAATTCACGATCTTTTTCGGGCGCGACGCAGTGACTTTACGACGTTTTTCGGAAGCGCTACGCGACGTAAAGATAAAGCAGCCCCCTAGTGGAGTATCCTATGTTAAGTATAGGCGTCATCATCGCGTCGGAAAAAAAAATAATCGCGTCGCTTGCGTAAAACGAATGAATGGGGATGTGACGGGATGTAACCAGAAAACAAGAAACGCCGGGTTGGAGTTCCGATGCGATCGGCGCAATTGAATTTCGCCATCGCATCGTTACTTCAACTTATGGCGCCGGGGGCTTCCCGCAACTGAAAAAATAAAAATCTTTTTGGGCGCGACGCAGGACTTTACGCGTTTTTCGGCGCTACGGCGTTAAAGCAGCCCCCTAGTGGAGCTATGTTAAGTATGATCGGAAAAAAAAATAATCGCGTCGCGCTGAAAAAATAACCAGAAAACAAGAACGCCGGGTTGTTAATCAGCGGGCAACTTTAATTTAAAATGGCGCGGGGGCGTTCCCGCTGTCGGAAATTCGCGATCAATTCACGATTTTCGGGCGCGACGCAGTGACTTTACGACGTTTCCGGAAGCGATACGCGGCGTAAAGATAAAGCAGCCCCCTAGTGGAGTATCCTATGTTAAGTATAGGCGTCGTCATCGCGTCGGAAAAAAAACAAATCGTGTCGCTTGCGTAAAAATTTCATGAATGGGGACGTGACGTCATTGACGTTCACTGACAGAATTTGGAGCATGCGCACTGGGATGCATTGACACTCGACGCATGCGCAGTACGTTCGCCGCGGGATCGCGCTTAGTTTTAATAATACACGCCCCGTACCCGCCCAATTTGAATTCCGCCGGCTCATTTGCGATGCGCTGCCGCAACTTTAGGAGCAAGTGCTTCATGAATAACAGCACTTGCTCCTAAAATTTCGCCAGAGTAACGTAAATGAGAAGCGTTACTCCAGAGCAAAGATGCTCCCATCTACCTGAATCTGGCCCATAGTGGGCAAGATTCTGAAAGGAGATACGACGGTGTATCTCCAGATACGCTGTCGTTTCTCTGTTTGCGCGGCTGTGTGTCTATGCCACTGATTCTTAGAATCAGTTACGCATAGATTTTGCTTAGACCCGACTTGCGTAAGTCACTTACACCGTCGGATCTAAGATGTAATGTTACGCTGGCCCCTAGGTGGCGTTCCCGTCGATTTTTGCGTCGAATATGCGAATGAGCCTGATACGCCGATTCCCGAACGTGTTTGCGCGCCGTCGTCGTTGTTTACGTAGTTTGCGTAAGCGTAAGGTTACCCCTGCTCTATGAGGGGTAACCTTGCGTAGGTCCGGCGTAAACCATGTTAAGTATGGACGTCGGGACAGCGCCATGTTTTTCCCGTCGTTTACGCAACTCGTCGCGAATAGGACTGTGTGTTAATTACATTGCTGTCGAAATCGATTTATTTGCGGCGTACTATGGAGCATGCGCAGTGGGCTACGTTTACGGCCGGCGCATGCGCAGTTCGTTCGGCGCGGGGGCACGCTTCATTTAAATACAGCACGCCCACCTCCTTCCTACTTTGAATTACGCGGCCTTACGCCGGCCCATTTACGCTACGCCGCCGCAAATTACAGAGCAAGTGCTTTGAGAATACAGCACTTGCCCGTAAAAAGTGGGAGGCGTAGCCTAAATAGGATACGCTACGCTACACACAAAATACGCAAAACTACGAGAATCTGGCCCACTACTGTATATATACACACACACGCTTTAATGTCAAAAGTATTGGGACACTTACCTTTACACACACATGAACTTTAATGGCATCCCAGTCATAGTCCATTGGGTTCAATATTGAGTTGGCACACCCTGTGTCTATGGGAATGTTTAACCAGAGGCGTTGCTAGGTGGGTGAGGGGGGTGGCCGCCGCACCCGGGTGACACCCGCCAGAGGGGTGACACCCGTGGATAGCGGTAGCTGCGGTGCTGCTGCCCTACACTAACCTGCACCGCGCTCTGTGTCAACAGAGCAGACTGAAGCCGCCGGTGCCTCCTCCTCTCTGTTTACATCCAATGAGGAGAAGGAGCCTGAGGGACACACACTGCTGTGTGTACACGACCACGGCCACGCTGTTTTCTGAGGTCTGTACTGTATTTACACTCTAGATGGACATGTGCGGTGGGGGGGTGCCTATGCCGATGTGGGGTGTCTATTCTGTGGGGGTCTGTACTAAGGGGAGTGTCTTTACTGATGGGGGTCTGAACTAAGGGGGTGTCTATACTAATGGGGTCTGTACTAAGGGGGTGTCTATACTGATGGGGTCTGTACAAAGGTGGTGTCTACTGATAGGGGTCTGTACTAAGGGGGGTGTCTACACAGATGGGGGTCTGTACTAAGGGGGGTGTCTATACTGATGGGGGCTGTACTAAGGGGGGTGTGTATACTGATGGGGTCTGTACTAAGGGGGGTGTCTATACTGATGGGGGTCTGAACTAAGAGGGTGTCTATTCTGATGGGGGTCTGTACTAAGGGGGGGTGTCTATACTGATGGGGATCTGTACTAAGGGGGTGTCTATACTGATGGGGGTCTGTACTAAGGGGGGTGTCTATACTGATGAGGGTCTGAACTAAGGGGGTGTCTATACTGATGGGGGGTCTGCACTAAAGGGGGGTGTCTGCACTAAGAAGGGGGGATTCTACACTGATGGGGGTGTCTGTACTGGGCATTCCTTCCAAAAAAACTGAATCATGGTGAAGCACCCCTACTGAACACTGATGGCTACTACAACAAAAGGCCCAGAAGAGATTGTCATGGGTCACTACATTAAGTAGAGCTGAAGAAGACCTAAAATTTGGAACCAATGGAATATGGGGCCCACTCTTTATTCTTCTCCTCTCTTCCCACCACGCGCCATGTGACGGCGCTCCCTCCTCCTGAACCTTCCATACCAGGGAAATACTCCTGAACCCCATCTTACTCAAAGGTAGCTTGATTTGGTTTCCTTCCCTTCAGGGAAGGTTACTTAGGACCCCCTTTAAAAACGCAGGGATACTCTACAGCTGACCATTCCTTCCAAAAAGGCCAGAATGAACACCCCTGCTGGACACTGATAGATATAGGCATACCCCACTTTTAAGTACACAATGCGACCAGAACATGTCTGTAAAACGAAAAATTTACTTAAAGTGAGGCAATACCTTTTTTTCACTTCTCAATGCATGTACTGCATTCCAATAGTCATTTACAAGCATAACTGATTACCTAGGCAAGGTGGCCGACCCCAAAATCAGATATGTGCCATGGCAGTGCCATGTCAAGCTGACCAAGATTTCCCATTGACGCCAATATTAAAAACCGGGAGCGGTGCCATGTCAAGCTGACCAAGATTTCCCATTGACGCCAATGTTAAAAACCGGGAGCGGTGCCATGTCAAGCTGACCAAGATTTCCCATTGACGCCAATGTTAAAAACCGGGAGCGGTGCCATGTCAAGCTGACCAAGATTTCCCATTGACGCCAATGTTAAAAACCGGGAGCGGTGCCATGTCAAGCTGACCAAGATTTCCCATTGACGCCAATGTTAAACACCGGGACCGGTGCCATGTCAAGCTGACCAAGATTTCCCATTGACGCCAGTGTTAAAAACCGGGAGCAGTGCCATGTCAAGCTGACCAAGATTTTCCATAGACACCAATGTGTCCGTACTTGCTAGTGTACGTAAAGTGGGGTATGCCTGTACTACACCTAAAGGCCAAGAAGTGACCACAACAAATAGATCTGAAGAGGACCTAAACGTTGGAACCAGTTGAACATAGTGCCCATTGTTTCTTCCTCTTCTCTCTTCCCACCCACCCTGACATTCTGTGTCCCCCACACACAGTCACATGCTACAGTCTGCTTTGATACAAAAGCAATTACAATCTAGCAACAATGTGCACAGCAGGTACAGTATATAAACCTGGGAACTCAGTGGCGGTGCCGCCATAGAGGGCGCCGGAGCGCCGCCCCCTCTCGCTCCCGCACTGCCACTGATTACAATACATTGCATGAATCTATGTATTGTTGCTGCCACCGACTATTCAGATGGGCGGCCGGATGGTGAGCGCCGGCCACTTGAATAACAGGAGCCGGTTGGTTGTGTGGAAGTGCCTATCGGAGCCAGCGGCTTTCTGAGTACAGCCCTCAGGCTGTATTCGGCTTCCAGATACTTATCTAAGGCATGTACGGGGGGTGCGTTCCTTGGATAAGACTGACAGGCGTCTCAGCCAATCAGGTTCACCAGTTCTGGTTACCGGTAACCAGAATTGGCTGAAGCGTCATCGAGGGCGGGAGAAGATATCAAGGGACGTGGAAGGAGGATGGCCGACCCTAGAAAGGTAAGTGCCAGGCGGGGCGGGGCATTTTACAGGGCACAGCGGTGACAATTAGCACAGTGACAGTGGCTACAATGGGCATAGTGGCAGTGGCATCAATTGGCACAGTGGCGACAATGGGCACAGTGGTGACATTTGGCACAGTGTCAGTGGTGACACTTGGCACAGTGACGACAATTAAAGGGCACAGTGGCATCATTTGGCACAGTGGTGACAATTAAAGGGCACAGTGGCATCAATGGGCACAGTGACGACATTTGGCACAGTGTCAGTGGTGACAATTGGCACAGTGTCAACAATTAAAGGGCACAGTGGCATCATTTGGCACAGTGGCATTATTTGGCACAGTGGCGACAATTAAAGGGCACAGTGGCGACAATTAAAGGGCACAGTGGCGACAATTGGCACAGTGGCGACAATTAAAGGGCACAGTGGCATCAATTGGCGCAGTGGCGACAAAGGGCACAGTGGCGACAATTGGCACAGTGGCCACAATTGATGGGCACAGTGGCTGCATTTGATGGCATGGCACAGTGACTGCGTTTGATGGCATGGCACAGTTACGACAATTGATGGGCACAGTGGCTGCATTTGATGGGCACAGTGAGGCTGCAATTGTTTTTTTTGTTTGTTTTTTCATTTGCGCCACCCCCCCCCCCCCCCAAAAAAAATATTGAGCACCAGCCACCACTGCACTAGACAGATACAAGATAATCGTGAATTGGGTTCTCTCACCAAAAATCACCACATTTGGGAGGACCCCAAAGTTTCAGTGAACAGTTGTATTTTTTATTTATTTTTTATTAATAACAGAGATTTTCCGTGCCCATCTTGGACACCAATCATTCTTAGCGGCGCTCTCTAATACCCCGGCAATCTTCTCTCTCGCATTCCTTTTGAGCCGCGATTATTGAAGCTCCTCTCTGATCACAACTCCCGAGCCTTTCAAGTCCCCCATTAGAGCATTCGGAAAGGAACATTGTTTCCGACTCTCGAAATGTCAGCGGGATAAAATAGCGGAGAGTGAAATATCATGACATTTGAGAAATTGCAGGTGGTGTCGCGCGCCTTCTTTCTTGCTTGGAGAGTGCGAAGAAAAAAAAAATGTTTTTTTGCCTTGCAATTTTATCGCTGACTTAAGAGGGATATCACACGGAGAGCGAGGTCTCGGAGCGCGCTCCACACCTGCAATTTCCGCTCTTATTTATGACCCGGGATGGAGAGCCGACCCTCCGACTGCAAATGATGGGTTTCAAATATCTGCATTAAACTGCAACATCGGGTCCCTGGAATTGTCGTAGAAGATAAGTTACTATTTAACCGCTTAAGCCCCGGACCATTATGCAGGTTAAGGACCCGGCCCCTTTTTTGCGATTCAGCACTGCGTCAATTTAACTGACAATTGCGCGGTCGTGCGACGTGGCTCCCAAACAAAATTGGCGTCCTTTTTTCCCCACAAATAGAGCTTTCTTTTGGTGGTATTTGATCACCTCTGCGGTTTTTATTTTTTGCGCTCTAAACAAAAATAGAGCGACAATTTTGAAAAAAAATTCAATATTTTTTACTTTTTGCTATAATAAATATCCCCCGGAGCTGTGGTGGCTCAACGTGATTGGCACTGCGCTGACAAGCCATTCACCTCTGCAGCCAAGGGTTCGGATCCCGGTCTCGGCTACATGTGAATTGAGTTTGGCGGTCTCAGCCCGGCTCCCGGTGGGTGTGCTATGCAAGGTACACCTGTGCTTAGTACGCCCACCCCCCCCCCCCACAAAAACCACCACACTTGCACGCACACAAAATTGGTTTAATACGCACGCACTTTGGCCATGCGGTCTCCTAAAGAGAGGCGAAGGACCTATGGGGCTGGCTTGGTGGGTCGGGCCCCCTCACTCCCTCATAGGGGGAGTCCCTCTGCCCCGATGGGGTCCTGTTGGGCCCCAGTTGGGCTCCCAAGTGGAGCAGGTAGGGCGGGGTGAGTGGGAGGCCCCCCCTCACACCCGCCATTGCCACCGGGGGCATGGAGAAGGATGGCGATTGCCTCCGGGGGGAGGGTCTGCCTACTCCCAGCTCCTGCAGTCCGGCTCCTCTCTCTCGAGTTCACGCACAAAAATACACTTTAAAAAAGAAAGAAAAAAAAATAATAATAAATATCCCCCAAAAAAGATATAAAAAAAACGTTTTTTTCCTCAGTTTAGGCCGATACGTATTTTTCTACCTATTTTTGGTAAAAAAAAAATCGCATTTATAGCGTTTACAAAATAGGGGAGAGTTTTATGGCATTTTTATTAATATTTTTTTTTTACTGCTAATGGCGCCGATTTTTTTCGTGACTGCGACATTTTGGCGGACACATCGGACACTTTTGACACATTTTTAGGACCAGTGTAATTTTCACAGCGAAAAGTGCTATAAAAATGCACTGATTACTGTGAAAATGACAATGGCACGTGAAGTGGTTAACCACTAGGTGGCGCTAAGGGGTTAAGTGTGCCCTAAGGGAGTGATTCTTACTGTAGGGGGGCGTGGCTGTAGGTGTGACGTCACTGATCGTCGTTCCCTATATCAGTGACAAGCCACAGAGAAGAACGGGGAAGGTGTGTTTACACTCACCTCTCCCCGTTCTTCAGCTCCTGTGGCCGATCGCGGGACACCGGCGGCGATCGGTCCCGCGGGCGCGGTCACGGAGCTTCGGACCGGGTCGCACATGCGCGTGGGCTCTTAAAGGCAACGTACAGGTACGTGCATGTGCCGACGTAAATGTGCAGGAGGTGGTCCTTAAGTGGTTAAAGGAACACTCTGATTTGCAATGCAAAGATTCCTCAGCACTCAATCCAGGGAATCAACACAGAACAAAAATTAATTGCAGAATGTTTCCTGCATTTGGATTGTAATCTATCTGTTTCTGAGCCCCTAACATTTATATATACGATCACCGGACACTTTATTAGCTACACCTTGCTACTCAGGCAGTGGCGGTGCATCCATAAAGGGCGCATGGGCGCCGCCCGCTCTCTCTTGCCACTGCTCTCTCACCAATAGATAGATTCATGCATTGCATGAATCTATCTATGGTCGCGGCTCACTAGGGTGACCACATTTCCAAATTACCATTCAGGGACACCCCCCCTTCCCAAAAATCAGCTTGTGCTTTAACGAATCGCAGCACAGTGATTGGACACAAGAGGCAGGATTTATGATTTCTCCAATCACAAGCAGGGGGTGGGGATTGTGCTCCTCCAGGCATTCCCGGCCAGGACAAGTACTGTCCGAACTTTGTACTAAAGAGTAAACAGGAGATTCTCGCCGTATGTAATCTGACGGCGCTCATCCCGCCCCTCTTTCCTAAGATGGGCATAGATTAGGCTTCATTCATTGCAATTGGGAGGCTGCAGATGGGCATTAATCAAGCTGCATTGATAGGCAATTGGGAAGCTGCAGATGGGCATTGATCAAGCTGCATTGATGGGCAATTGTGAGGCTTCAGATGGGCATTGATCAAGTTGCATTGCATTAATGGGCAATTGGGAAGCTGCAATTGAGCGCCCTCAGATTACATACCCCGAGAATCTCCTGTTTACTCACCGGCCTCTGTAATTGGAAGTCCCGTCTCCTGGGCCGCTCATCCTGCCCCTGTCCCTGAGATGGGCATAGATTAGGCTTCATTCATTGCAATTGGGAGGCTGCAGATGAGCATTGATCAAGTGGCATTGATGGGCAATTGTGAGGCTACAGATGGGCATTGATCAGGCTGCATTGATGGGCACTGACCCTTATTTTGCTTCAAAGTTCTTGATTTAAAATGAACGTTTTTTTTCTTCTGAAACTTCCCTCTTAAAATGAAGGTGCGTGTTATCTGCCGATAAATACGGTATATACTGTGATAATATATATATATTGTCTATCTATCTATCTATCTATCTATCTATCTATCTATCTATCTATCTATCTATCTATATCTCTCTCTCTCTCTCTCTCTCTCTCTCTGTCTGTCTGTCTATCTCTCTCTCTCTATCACTCTATCTATCTGTCTCTCTCTCTATCACTCTATCACTCTATCACTCTATCACTCTATCACTCTATCACTCTGTCACTCTGTCACTCTGTCACTCTATCACTCTGTCTGTCTGTCTGTCTGTCTGTCTGTCTGTCTGTCTGTCTATCTATCTATCTATCTATCTATCTATCTATCTATCTATTAGTGTTGAGCAGAATATGCCATATTCGATTTCGCGATATATCTCGAATATATAGTCGAATATTCGAGATATATTCGCTAAATACGAATATTCGTGATATTTTTTGGAAATGAAATTATTGCAAATTTTCGCTATTGCGAATGCGAATGCGAAATTTCGAGATATGCGGAATGGAGCACTCTGATTGGCTCAGAATATTTGTGATATTTTACAATACAAAATAATTGCGAATATTTGAGAAATGCGGAAGGAGCACTCTGATTGGCTCAGAATATTCGTGATATATTACAATATAAAATAATTGCGAATATTCGAGAAATGCGGAATGGAGCACTCTGATTGGCTCAGAATATTCGTGATATATTACAATATAAAATAATCGCGCGATATCGCTATTGCCGAATAATCGCATTGCGATTTTTCGGCAATATAA
>CM056057.1:208703934-208771434 GCA_029574335.1 Rana kukunoris
CAACGGGTTGGAGTTTTAGCGCTGTTGTCTCATTTTTTATGGCGCCGGGGGCGTTCCCGCTGATTCGAAAAAAGTGTTTTTTTTTTCTCCGTAAAACGTGGCGTAAAGTAAAGCAGCGCTTAAGTTAGGCGTCGTCAGAAAAAAAAAAAAATCGCTGCACAATTACGATGTGACAACGCGCAAAGCACTGCAACAACCGCCATTTGAATTCCGCCGGCTATTTGCGATGCGCTGCCGCAACTTTAGGCAAGTGCTTCATGAATAACAGCACCTGCTCCTAAAATTTCGGCAGAGTACGTAAATGAGAAGCGTTATCCAGAGCAAAGATGCTCCCATATAATGCCCATAATGTTTTGGGGTTCCAAGTAATTTCCTAGTAAAAAAATAAATAAAAATGTTTTAACTTGTAAACTCCAAATCTCAGAAAGAGGCTCGGCCCTTAAGTGGCCAGTGACTAAAATGAAGCATGAGGCTCCGGGACGCGGCTTTTACATTCTCTATTATTTGGATAACCCTTGGCCCGGTGACATGTCTGCTTCGGCCACCTCAATTCTTCTCTCTCTTATTACTTTTATTTTTTTTTTCCTTTTTCAGGAGAATTTTATTGAAGTGATCCGCAATCAAGAATTTCTCCTCCTGCCGGCGAACGAAATTGCCAAGCTGTTATCCAGCGACGACATTAACGTCCCCGATGAAGAAACCATTTTCCAGGCGCTAATGCAATGGGTCAAATATGACATTGAATCGCGGCAGAAGGACCTGGGGATGCTCCTGTCTTACATAAGGTTGCCGCTGCTTCCGCCGCAGGTAAGCCCCTCCTCCCTGGAAAATTCCTTGGATCGTGTCGCTTTAACCACTTGCTGTCCGGGTCCGTTCTATAAAATGTTTCACAAGTGTAAAAATCAGTATTTTTTTTTTTAGAAAGTTACTTAGATCTCTCTATAATTATATATTTTCTGAAATTGTCCATAGGTGACACTTTAAAAGCTGTGTAGGTTATTGATTTGGAGCAGGGGTCCACCCTACAGCAATACAAACCATCCTTTGGGTCTTAATTTGCTTTTTTTTGGCTTGACCCATTGAACCTCTGAGGACCATCATCACTCCCATCCTACAGCAGTACTAACTATCCTATGGGTCTTATTTTGCTTTTTTCACTTGACCAGTCGGACCCCTGAGGACCACCATCACTCCCATCCTACAGCAATACAAACCATCCTATGGGACTTAAATTGCTTTTTTGGCTTGACCCGTTGGACTTCTGAGGACCTCGTCCTAGAGCAATACAAACCATCCTATGGGTCTTAATTTGCTTTTTTAGCTTGACCAAATGGGCCCTGAGAACCACCATCGCTCCCATCCTACAACATTGCAAACCATCCTTTGGATCTCAACTTGCTTTTTTTGATGGACCCATTGAACCCCTGAGGACCATCATCACTCCCATCCTGCAACATTGCAAACCATCCTTTGGATCTTAATTAGCTTTTTTGGCTTGACCCATTGAACCCCTGAGAACCACCATCACTCCAATACTACAGCAATACTAACTATCCTATGGGTCTTGATTTTCTTTTTGGCTTGACCCATTGAACCCCTAAGGACCACCATCACTTCCATCGTACAGCAATACAAATCCATCCTATGGGTCTTAATTAACTTTTTTGGCTTAACCCATCAGACTCCCGAAGGACCACCATTATTCCCATCCTACAGCAATAATAACTATCCTATGGGTCTTATTTTGCTTTTTTGGCTTGACCCATCGGACTCCTGAGGACCACCATCACTTCAATCCTAGAGAAATACAAACCATCATATGGGTCTTATATGCTTTTTTTGCCTTGACCAATTGGATCCCTAAGGACCACTAACACTCCCATCCCAGAGCAATACAAACCATCCTGGGGGTCTTAGTTTGCTTTTTTGGCTTGACCCATCGGACTTCTGAGGGCCACCATCACTCCCATCCTACAGCAATACAAACCATCCTTTGGGTCTTAATTTGCTTTTTTGGCTTGACCCATTGAATCTCTGAGGGCCACCATCACTCCAACCCTACAACAATACAAATCCATCCTATGGGTCTTAATTAGCTTTTTTTTTTTACTTGACCCATTGAACCCCTGAGGACCACCATCACTCCCATCCTACAAAAAAAACTTCACTTTTTAGAATCCGAAAAAAGGTCGTGTAGCCGAGTTTTTCAGCACATTTTTCGTGTGCTGAGAATGCCCCCCTTGGCTTATACTCGAGCCACCTTTTTGAGCCTGATCTCCTGGGATTTGGGGACCCGGTACCGGCCAGCTGTAGGTCCCTGGACCCCAAACTTAGCACACATATAGCCCCACTCTACATGTGTGCAAAGTTTGTTGTCCGGGGGACCTACGACCGGGGAGCACCGATTTTTCAAAGTCGGGCACCGCTTCCATAGACTCCCATGTTAAACTGTAATTTCTCCGGTAAGTTTGGGGACCCGGTACTGGCCGGCCGTAGGTCCCCTGCACCCAAAACTTGGCACACATGTAGCCCCAGTTCTTCTCTATGAATGTGTAAAGTTCGGGGGATCTACGGATGAGGAGCACCGATTTTTCAAAGCTGGGCACCCCTTCTATAGACTCCCATGTTAAACGTAAGTCTAGGTGTGGGCACAGTGAGGCATTGGCACAGGGAGGCATGGGCACAGGGAGGCATGGGCACAGTGAGGCTTGAACACAGTGAGGCATGGGCACAGGGAGGCATGGGCACAGTGAGTCACAGTGAGGCATGGGCACAGGGAGGCATGGGCACAGTGAGGCATGGGCACAGGGAGGCATGGGCACAGTGAGGCACAGTGAGGCATGGGCACAGTGAGGCATGGGCACAGGGAGGCATGGGCACGGTGAGGCATGGGCACGTTGAGGCAAACTGAGGCATGGGTACAGTGAGGCATGCACATGGGCACAGTGAGGCATGCAGTTGGACACCCTAGGCTTATACTCAAGTCAATACATTTTTTCATTTTTGTGTGGTAAAATTAGGTGCCTCGGCTTATACTGTATTTGAGTATATACAGTAACTCCCCGCTGAGATCCAAGCTCAGAAGAGCACAGCATATGACTCGGGCTGCCGGCATCCACTCAGAGCTAATATGTCAGTTCTGGGTGGACTTACCCCTCCAGGCTTTTTTGTTTTTATTGATTTCTTTTTTGTTTTTATTGATTTCTTTTTTGTTTTTATTGATTTCTTTTTCTGTTTTTCATGCCATTGATTTTTTTCTTGTGGACATCAAATCACCTTCTGTTACCAAGCACTTCTAAATTTCCGATGAAAAGATTTTCTGGTTAGCGTCCGAAATGTTAAAAGTCAGGACCGAAAATATCTTCTGACTGGTGAATGATGAAATAAGAAGAGAAGACGCGTAGCCTCCCCGCCGAGCTCAGCATACTCGGCTTTTATCTATATTTAAAAAGATCGACATGTTCTGTGCGCTCTTCAACGCCAAGAGGATCACCGCCTCGTACCAGCAGAGCCTCCGCTCTCCTTTTCTGTTCTCTCGGAGGAGAAAGTTCTGTACAGAACGCGGCATCCTAACCAAAATAATAATAGTGGTGGGACCTTCCGAAATCACCCCTTTGGGCATCAGCTTGCTTACTGGGCACTTATACCCAATTCCAGATTCCAGCGATGTTGCAGTTTGAATGACAGTTGCGCGGTCATGCATCACTGTACCCATATGAAATGTTGACCATTTTTTTTTGGCAGATAGAGCTTCCTCTTGGTGGTATTTAATCACTACAGTGTTATTTTTTTTATTTTTTGCTAAACAAATTAAAAAAAAGATGCAAACTTTTGAAAACAAATAAAAAATCTTAGTTTCTGTTATAAAATTTAGCAAATAAGTATTTTTTCTCCTTCACTGATGTGCACTGATGAGGCTGCACTAATGTTCACTGATGAGGCTGCATTGATGGGTACAGATGTTTGTTTATAACGCAAAAAATAAAAACCGCAGAGGTGATCAAATACCAGCAAAAGAAAGCTCTATTTGTGGGAAAAAAAGGACGCCAATTTTGTTTGGGAGCCACGTCGCACGACCGCGCAATTGTCGGTTAAAGCGACGCAGTGCCGAATCGCAAACAGTGCTCTGGTCTTTGGCCAGCTAAATGGTCCGGGGCTGAAGTGGTTAATTTTACAATCAATATTTTCGAATGAACCTGACTATTATAAACCAGTAGAACATTTTGGTTACCAAGAACTATCATTGCCTGTGTGTGACTGACGAACGTTTGGCTTCAGCTTCTTGCAGACCTGGAGAACAGTCCGATGTTTGCCAACGACCTGGAATGCCAGAAGTTCCTGATGGAAGCCATGAAATACCATCTACTACCCGAGAGACGGTCAATGATGCAAAGCCCCCGAACCAAACCCAGGAAGTCTACAGTGGGGGCCCTCTACGCTGTGGGGGGAATGGATGCCACAAAAGGTACAAAGTAATGTATAATACAGGCAATTAATGATTTTCCAAGAATGATAAGTACAATTATAACCATTTGTCCAATTGTATCCATATTCCCAGCAATAGAAAAGACACAACTGTTCTAGAGGTTCCTAGAACTGCAATGCAAGAACATAGATAGGGTTACCCAGGGCTGATCCTAGGCAGGTGCGTGGGGCGCAGTGCACCAAGGCACCACAGAGATAGGGGCACTGAAGCTCCAGAGTGCTCCCCTCCCTCCTCCTCTCCTTGTCCGTATCCAAAGGCGTCTCCCTCCGCCACTGTGTTTCCTGCCCAAGCCTGTTCCCCCTCCCTCCTCCTGTCAGAGGAGAAGAGCAAAGCAGAGGCTGTATCTCTGTGGAGAGATACCAGCCGTGCAGTGACGTCGCTGGGGGGGGGGGGGGCCCGTGCCTGACCTGTTCTCCTTGTCCGTGTTAGGGGAGCATCTCTGTGTTTAAATCTTTGCCATAGAAACATTTGTAAAGGGGAGGAGTTGGTAAGATGACCACGCCCATGTGGGGGTGCCAGAAATATTTCTGCACCCAGGTGTCCACCGACAGAGGACGGTGTCGGTGGAGCAGAGGACGGTGTCGGTGGAGCAGAGGACGGTGTTGGTAGAGCAGAGGACGGTGTTGGTGGAGCAGAGGACGGTGTTGGTGGAGCAGAGGACGGTGTTGGTAGAGCAGAGGACGGTGTTGGTGGAGCAGAGGACGGTGTTGGTGGAGCAGAGGACGGTGTTGGTGGAGCAGAGGACGGTGTTGGTGGAGCAGAGGACGGTGTCGGTGGGGAAGTGGACGGTGTCGGTGGGGAAGTGGACGGTGTCGGTGGGGAAGTGGACGGTGTCGGTGGGGAAGTGGACAGCGTCGGAAGGGGAGTGGACAGCGTCGGAAGTGGAGTGGACAGCGTCGGAAGTGGAGTGGACAGCGTCGGAAGTGGAGTGGACAGCGTCGGAAGTGGAGTGGACAGCGTCGGAAGTGGAGTGGACAGCGTCGGAAGGGGAGTGGACAGCGTCGGAAGGGGAGTGGACAGCGTCGGAAGGGGAGTGGACAGCGTCGGAAGGGGAGTGGACAGCGTCGGAAGGGGAGTGGACAGCGTCGGAAGGGGAGTGGACAGCGTCGGAAGGGGAGTGGACAGCGTCGGAAGGGAAGTGGACAGCGTCGGAAGGGAAGTGGACAGCGTAGGAAGATCTGTACCAATCGCTCACTGCATTCATTCAGAAAAATATGGGGCCAGTAAATTTCATATTTACCAGCCCCTTCAGAATGATACCTATCATTTTGCAGCCAGTAAGGAGGGGCGGGCTGGAGCTGATGCTCTGACCCCGCCCGATGCAGCATGAATGCTCAGGACTTGGAGGCCGCGGGGTAGGAGCTGGAGTGGGAGGGAGCTGCTGAGTCTGCAGCACTGAGAGCCCACTTGCGGAAATCGAATTGGTTATGGTGTCACGGTGAGCCCAGCTGTCCAACACTGTTTGTATCGAAGGGCTTGGAATGGGGTGTAGAGGGGTCAGAGTGCTGGGGGGATAATCTGGGGTGTAGAGGGGTCAGAGTGCTGGGGGGATAATCTGGGGTGAAGAGGGGTCAGAGTGCTGGGGGGATAATCTGGGGTGTAGAGGGGTCAGAGTGCTGGGGGATAATCTGGGGTGAAGAGGGGTCAGAGTGCTGGGGGGGATAATCTGGGGTGTAGAGGGGTCAGAGTGCTGGGGGGATAATCTGGGGTGTAGAGGGGTCAGAGTGCTGGGGGGATAATCTGGGTTGAAGAGGGGTCAGAGTGCTGGGGGGGATAATCTGGGGTGTAGAGGGGTCAGAGTGCTGGGGGGATAATCTGGGATGTAGAGGGGTCAGAGTGCTGGGGGGATATCTGAGGTGTAGAGAGGTCAGAGTGCTGGGGGATATCTGGGGTGTAGAGGGGTCAGAGTGCTGGGGGGATATCTGGGGTGTAGAGGGGTCAGAGTGCTGGGGGATATCTGGGGTGTAGAGGGGTCAGAGTGCTGGGGGGATAGCTCAGCTATAATACCTGATTCCTGGGGCCAGACTCGATGGGAGAGGCTTTTTTGGAGAAGTTCTAGTTTGTGTCTAAGCTAGTGTTGTATAGTCTTGGGTGCTGCTCAGCTATAATACCTGATTCTTGGGACCAGACTGGGTAAGAGAGGTTCTTTTGGAGAAGTTCTAGTTTGCGTCTAAGCTAGTACTATTCGGTCCTGCTCAGCTATAATACCTGATTCCTGGGGCCGGACTGGGTGGGAGAGGCTCTTTTCGAGACGTTCTAGTTTGCGTCTAAGCTAGTACTGTCTAGTCTTGGGTGCTGCTCAGCTATGATAACTGATTGGGGCCAGACTGGGTAAGAGAGGCTCTTTTCGAGACGTTCTAGTTTGCGACTAAGCTAGTACTTTTTAGTCTTGGGTGCTGCTCAGCTATAATACCTGATTCTTGGGACCAGACTGGGTGGGAGAGGCTCGTTTGGAGAAGTTCTAGTTTGCGTCTAAGCTAGTACTATTCGGTCCTGCTCAGCTATAATACCTGATTCCTGGGACCGGACTGGGTGTGAGAGGCTCTTTTCGAGACGTTCTAGTTTGCGTCTAAGCTAGTACTGTCTAGTCTTGGGTGCTGCTCAGCTATAATACCTGATTCTTGGGACCAGACTGGGTGGGAGAGGCTCGTTTGGAGAAGTTCTAGTTTGCGCCTAAGCTAGTACTGTCTAGTCTTGGGTGCTGCTCAGCTATGATAACTGATTGGGGCCAGACTGGGTAAGAGAGGCTCTTTTCGAGACGTTCTAGTTTGCGACTAAGCTAGTACTTTTTAGTCTTGGGTGCTGCTCAGCTATAATACCTGATTCTTGGGACCAGACTTGGTGGGAGAGGCTCGTTTGGAGAAGTTCTAGTTTGCGTCTAAGCTAGTACTATTCGGTCCTGCTCGGCTATAATACCTGATTCCTGGGGCCGGACTGGGTGTGAGAGGCTCTTTTCGAGACGTTCTAGTTTGCGTCTAAGCTAGTACTGTCTAGTCTTGGGTGCTGCTCAGCTATGATAACTGATTGGGGCCAGACTGGGTGGGAGAGGCTCTTTTCGAGACGTTCTAGTTTGCGTCTAAGCTAGTACTTTTTAGTCTTGGGTGTTGCTCAGCTATAATACCTGATTCTTGGGACCAGACTGGGTGGGAGAGGTTCTTTTGGAGAAGTTCTAGTTTGCGTCTAAGCTAGTACTATTCGGTCCTGCTCAGCTATAATACCTGATTCCTGGGGCCGGACTGGGTGGGAGAGGCTCTTTTCGAGACGTTCTAGTTTGCGTCTAAGCTAGTACTTTTTAGTCTTGGGTGCTGCTCAGCTATAATACCTGATTCTTGGGACCAGACTGGGTGGGAGAGGTTCTTTTGGAGAAGTTCTAGTTTGCGCCTAAGCTAGTACTGTCTAGTCTTGGGTGCTGCTCAGCTATGATACCTGATTGGGGCCAGACTGGGTGGGAGAGGCTCTTTTCGAGACGTTCTAGTTTGCGTCTAAGCTAGTACTGTCTAGTCTTGGGTGCTGTTCAGCTATAATACCTGATTCTTGGGACCAGACTGGGTGGGAGAGGTTCTTTTGGAGAAGTTCTAGTTTGCGCCTAAGCTAGTACTGTCTAGTCTTGGGTGCTCAGCTATAAGTTAATACTAAAGGGCATTTCAAAGGAAGTTCTCAAGGGTGATGCTTTTCCACTTTGAAGCCTGGAAGAATGGGGGGCATGGACAAGTCGGATCCGGCTCTGCCTTGACACACCCCCCTCCCTTTTTTTATAGCCGTGGAAGAACAATACCTTTAGTTGTCTGAAATGACAGCGAAGTACATCGGGCCATCAAAGAAAAGTGCTTACGGGAGGTGCTAACATTGATCCCCTGCGCGATAGGCAACCCCCCCCCCCCCTTGTCACCTTCACCCAGAGTGACGGACAGACAAACACAATCAATACCGAGGCACTCTCCGAATCCCGGCGCTGTAGACGGAGGATTATCCTACACAAGATACAATGAATTATAGATAGAAGTGTCACCTCTCTGCCAAATACACAGACAATCCACTCGGCGCATCACACTGAGATCTTACAACAAAATCTTTCATGGCAAAACCCCCTTTGCAGACGTCCAAAATGTCTTTAGAGGAAGAAGGGGAACATTCAATTCAAGAGATGGAGCCATAGGCCCGGATTCACAGACATCGGCGCATATTTATGCCACCGTAGCATATCTCTTATACGCTACACCGGCGCAGCGCGGAGAGGCAAGCATGGAATTCACAAAGCAAATGCTCCCAACTCTGTGCCGGCGTAGCGTATATTTCGTAGGCGTAACCGACATAAGTTGAAGTGGGCTGGAAGTGGGCATGATCCATGCTAATGAAGCATGACCCCAATCATGTGATGGGCCGGGCGCCAGACAAGTACTTAAAATAAACTGCGCATGCGTCGAGACATGGACGTATCCCCGTGCGCATGCGCACAACCACGTCGGAACAACTGCCTAAGATACGCCGGATCACTGTGTACGCCGTGAACGTAACCTACACCCAGCCAGACCCACGTCAGCCCATATTCACAGACGTCCAACGTACAATACGTAGGCTTGTGTTCCCTGGTCCAAACCTTTTCATGGGTTGCGCCTCATCTATGGGGAATAACTTTACGCCGAACGTAAAACTTACGCAAACCGCTTAAATCATGCACCGGGCGCAAGTACCTTCGTGAATCGGCGTATCTCCCTCATTTGCATATTTGAATAGGAAATCAATGGGAGCGCCACATGCGTCCAGCGTAAATATGCGCCCACTCTACGCCGGTGTAGGAAAGTTACGTCGGTGGGATGAAGTCAGTTTTTAGGCGTATCTTAGTTTGTGGGTCCGGCGCACAGATACGACGGCGCATATTTGTACTTACAGGGCGTATCTGGAGATAAGTCGGCGTAAGTGCTTTGTGAATCCGGGCCAGAATCTCTGAAATAAAAATTATCCAACGAATAATTAGACTGCTAAATCTTTTCAGGTTACTCAACCATCGTCATCCAACCACATGAGTACATTAAAGGAGCCCGAGCTTCAGATACTGTGTACAGTGTAACCTCGGATTACGAGCATAATCCGTTCCAGGAGAATTCTCGTAATCCAAAGCACTTGCATATCAAAGCGAGTTTTCCCATTGAAGTCTATGGAAACGAAAATAATTTGTCCCGCATTGACTTCAATGGCATGCAATACCTAACGTGGCCAGAGGTGGGGGGGGGGCGCCGGAGAGCCTTGGAAATGATCGGGAACAGCTCAGCTGACCTTGGAAACCCTCAGAAACACCCGGGAAACTTAGTCATTTCGAGTTTTTTGATTTCTGATCGGCCCCGCTCGGCTCCGGCACCACCGCACCTCTGGCCAAATGTGGTACTGAACCCCCTGTTAGCTTGAATTCTGGTAATTTTGCAAGACAGCACTTGCAAACCAAGTCAGAATAGAAAAAAATAAAGTTGCTCGTCCTTTAAAATGCTCGTTAACGGCGTTACTCGTGAACCGAGGTTCCACTGTATTTTTCATGTTACTGTGTTATAACAAGCCAAGATGTCCTTGTCTAGGGCTGCATCAAACAATGGTCTCCAAACATAGGCTGAATGTGGTCCTTTGCTTGTATTTATCCAGCCCTTGGGGCATTATTCCTCCTACTGATACCAATGATGGGACACTATTCCTCCTACTGATACCAATGGTGGGAAACTATTCCTCCCACTGATACCAATGATGGGACACTATTCCTCCCACTGACACCAATTATGGGACACTATTCCTCCCACTGATACCAATGATGGGACACTATTCCTCCCACTGACACCAATTATGGGACACTATTCCTCCCACTGATACAAATGATGGAGCACTATTCCTCCCACTGATACCAATGATGGGACACTATTCCTCCCACTGACACCAATGATGGGACACTATTCCTCCCACTGATACAAATGATGGGACACTATTCCTCCCATTGGTACCAGATGTCCATATTCACCAGGACACCCTTTGTGGATAGCATAAACGTTCCTCAAAGGAAAGCCTTGGTCTCAGCTGACTGGAAACCTTCATCACGGGTTCTTTTTGAAGTTCACAATGAAAAATAAAAGAATTGGTTTTGATCTGATAATAAGTGACCCGACTGGAGGTTCAATTTCTACTCTTTTTCGTAGGCGTGTGAAGCGGAAGACCAAAGATGTCGGTCATCTTTATTTTTATCACTGAAGAGCTTTATTCAGCCGGCTTCTATAGACTCATATCTGCATGAAAGCCAAGAAATATACAGAATGCAGATAAAACTTCACAGCGCCGATCTCTTTATATCTATGAGCACCCTAATCAAAGCGGAACTAAACTGTATCCCAGCACCGCAAACAGACAATTCTATTTAGCTCATTTATAATATTCTAAAGGCATGTAGGCAGGAGGGTGTGTTTAGCTGAGAAAGCCCCCTCCTCCCACTGCCCCAAATAATGCCACTGTGCCCCAAGTGCTGCCACTGTGCCCCAGGTTTTGCCACTGTGCCCCAAGTGTTGCCACTGTGCCCTGTGCCCCAAGTGTTGCCACTGTGCCCCAAGTGTTGCCACTGTGCCCCTGCCACTGTGCCCCAGGTGCTGCCACTGTGCCCCAGGTTTTGCCACTGTGCCCCAGGTTTTGCCACTGTGCCCCAAGTGCTGCCACTGTGCCCCAAGTGCTGCCACTGTGCCCCAAGTGTTGCCACTGTGCCCTGTGCCCCAAGTGCTGCCACTGTGCCCCAAGTGCTGCCACTGTGCCCCAAGTGCTGCCACTGTGCCCCAGGTTTTGCCAGTGCCCCTGCCACTGTGCCCCAGTGCTGCCAGTGCCCCTGCCACTGTGCCCCAAGGTTTTGCCACTGTGCCCCAAGGGTTGCCACTGTGCCCCAAATTTGCCACTGTGCCCCAGGTGCCCACTGTGCCCCAGGTGCTGCCACTGTGCCCCAGGTGCTGCCACTGTGCCCCAGGTTTTGCCACTGTGCCCCAAGTGCTGCCACTGTGCCCCACGTGTTGTCACTGTGCCCTGTGCCCCAAGTGCTGCCACTGTGCCCCAAGTGTTGCCACTGTGCCCCAGGTGTTGCCACTGTGCCCCAGGTGCTGCCACTGTGCCCCAGGTGCTGCCACTGTGCCCCAGGTGCTGCCACTGTGCCCCAGGTGCTGCCACTGTGCCCCAGGTTTTGCCACTGTGCCCCAGGTTTTGCCACTGTGCCCCAAGTGCTGCCACTGTGCCCCAAGTGTTGCCACTGTGCCCTGTGCCCCAAGTGCTGCCACTGTGCCCCAAGTGTTGCCACTGTGCCCCAAATATTGCCACTGTGCCCCAGGTGCTGCCACTGTGCCCCAGGTGCTGCCACTGTGCCCCAGGTGCTGCCACTGTGCCCCAGGTTTTGCCACTGTGCCCGAAGTGTTGCCACTGTGCCCGAAGTGTTGCCACTGTGCCCGAAGTGTTGCCACTGTGCCCGACGTGCTGCCACTGTGCCCCAGGTTTTGCCACTGTGCCCCAGGTTTTGCCACTGTGCCCCAAGGTTTGCTGCCACTGTGCCCCAGGTTTTGCCACTGTGCCCCAGGTTTTGCCACTGTGCCCCAAAAGTTGCCACTGTGCCCCAAGTGCTGCCACTGTGCCCCAAGTGCTGCCACTGTGCCCCAAGTGCTGCCACTGTGCCCCAAGTGCTGTCACTGTGCCCCAAGTGCTGCCACTGTGCCCCAAGTGCTGCCACTGTGCCCCCGTTTTCTGTCCGGCACTTACCTTGTTTAAGGTGGGCAGCAGGTCACCGCGGCAGGCAGCGAGTGGCGAGCAGTGTCCGGTGTCCTCCATCTTCCCCGACCCCGATGTCTTCTTCCGCCCGCTCCTCCTCTCATCCTGTGCTGTGATTGGATGCCTGATAGGAGAGGGGGGTCGGATGTAGCAATTTGTTCCTACAAGTGCCAGTACTCGAGTACCCCTGGACTGACTCATAAATATCCTCGATGTGAAATGGTTCTCTGACGTGTCTTCTTTTTTTTTGCAGGTGCCACAACCATTGAGAAGTACGATCTGAGGACAAACAGTTGGGTTCAGATCAGTACCATGAGCGGGCGCCGCCTGCAGTTCGGAGTCGCTGTGATCGACAACAAGCTCTATGTGGTTGGAGGGCGCGATGGCCTGAAAACCTCCAACACCGTGGAGTGCTTCAATCCAGTCACCAAGGTGTGGTCGGTTATGCCGCCAATGTCAACGCACAGGCATGGACTAGGTGAGTAACAAAAACCTTCCTTCACTTTGAATTTGGGTGGCTTCGGTCCCCGGGATAGGGTGAGCAGACATCCCCGGTTTCCGGGGGACTGTCCCCGGATTGAGGACACTGTCCCCGGCAGTGGCGGCTGGTGATCAAAATTTTTTGGGGGGCGCAAACGAACGGAAAAAAAAAAAACAATTGCAGCCTCACTGTGCCCAACAATTGCAGCCTCACTGTGCCCAACAATTGCAGCCTCACTGTGCCCAACAATTGCAGCCTCACTGTGCCCAACAATTGCAGCCTCACTGTGCCCAACAATTGCAGCCTCACTGTGCCCAACAATTGCAGCCTCACTGTGCCCAACAATTGCAGCCTCACTGTGCCCTGCCATTGTCGCCACTGTGCCCTGCCATTGTCGCCACTGTGCCCTGCCATTGTCGCCACTGTGCCCTGCCATTGTCGCCACTGTGCCCTGCCATTGTCGCCATTGTGCCCCGTAAAATGCCCCCCGGCACTTACCTGGGGTCAGCCGTGCTTATTCTTCTGTCCCTCCATGTGTTCTTCCGCCCTCGTTGACGCTTCAGTCAATCAGGTTACCGGAAACCTGATTGGCTGAGACGCCTGTCACGCTTATCCAGGGAACGCATATACCGTGCGTCCCGAGTATACGCATCTGGAAGCTGACTTGAAAAAATTGAAAAAAAAAAAATCTGAATCACACCCCCCCCCCCCCCCCCCCCCCCCCCCTCCGCCGCTCCTACTAGCTTAGGGGTGTATTTTCCATTCTCTGAGCCCCTTTCTTTTTTTTTATCTTTATTTAAAGGACAAATAAACGACAACACAAGTTGCAAATTAGCCGAGGTACATGGCTGTCACTTCTAATCTATGAGTAGTCAATACCACTTTTTTATCACCATTCACAGTATCTCTACCGTATCAGAGGAGCAGCTTTATATCTAAGTTATATTTAGATTTGGCGCGGAATCGCACATATTTTTAATACCCTTTCACTACTTGACTACCGCCCACCTTCAAATGACGGCGGGACGATAATCCTCTCATTCTGGGAGGACGTCATATGACGTCCTCGCCTTGCCGAGCCACTAGGGGGAGCGCATGCACCGCCGCGTCACTGGGAACCTGATGCGCATGCCCGGATCAAGAAACGTCTGCCAGGCTCCCGCGTTTGCCCAGTAACTGAGCAGGGAGAGGAGACCGATGGTGTGTCCCTTGTACATAGGGACGCAGATCGGTCACCTCCCCCCAGTCAGTCCCCGCCTCCTACAGTTAGAATCACTCCCTAGGGAACACTTAACCCCATGGGCAGGGATGTATTTAGGTTTTGTGCTGCCCTAGGCCTGACTAAACTTGTGCACCCCCTAATTTAAATATGACCCACCCTTCCTGTAAATGCCACACCCCTTGCGGTTTAAGACCCACCCTGAAATTTTCAAGTGGTGACAGTAGTTCTGATGGCCCGGGGGGGGGGGCAATGGATTCCCTTAATTTGCATAGATTTTCTCTCACTTCCTGTTTGGCTATGGGGCAGGAAATGAAATCTCTGCAATGGGACAGGGATGGTAAAAAATTTGAAGCGACGCCCCCCCCCCCCCCCCACAGTTGCAGAATGCCAACCTCCCACATACTGGAAGCAGTGCAGCCAATTTATGGGGGCGCTAAACTAATTTCCCTAGAAGGTGTAGTGCAAGCCGGCGGGGGCACTGTCCGTGCTGCCCCCTGCAAAGTGCTGGCCTAGGCCTGGGCCTTGTTGGCCTAGGCCAGGATACAGCATTGCCCATGGGCACAGTACGGGCACAAATGGGCACAATGAGGATGCAAATGGGCACAGGGAGGATGCAATTGGGCACAGCAAGGGAGCAAATGGGCATAGTAAGGTGAAAATGGGCACAGTGAGGATGCAAATGGGCACAGTAAGGGCTACAAATGGGCATAGTAAGGGTGCAAATGGGCACAGTTGAGTATGCAAATGGGCACAGCGAGGCTGCAAATCGGCATTGTTGGCCCTCTTTCCACTTACAGTAGCTGCTGCATTTCCCACCCTAGGCTTACACTCGAGTCAATAAGTTTTCCCAGTTTTTTTGTGGTAAAATTAGGTGCCTCGGCTTATACTCGAGTATATACGGTACTTTAAACTACCGAGAATTCCAGGAACTGAGCCAAGAACTATAGTAGGTAGGGACTTATTAGTGGAGTCTTTAAGTGGATTTCTGGGTGGACTGTTACTGAACTTTGCTCTTTTCCTAGCGTAGCTTTTGAAGTTGGCACAGCATCAATCTGTTGTCCCCAGGATGTCCCCCAGAATCGCCCAGTCAGCACATTGCGGGCCGTTCTGCAGTTCGCAGGGACAGGAAACCTCCGGGTCGGGGCTCGGCGAAGGGCAGACTCAATCCATCAACAAGCCGCGTGGGTTTCCTCTGTGAGAGACTAATTAGGAAAAGTTTATAAATAATACATCGGCTATAGATCTTTAGAGAACTTAAATACATTTTAGCGCGACACAGGAAGCGGGCCGTGTGCACACAACCGCCCACTCCCCGGCCTCAAACTCTTAAATTAATAATGTTTATTCCACGCGGAGATGATTGAATGCGCGGCGTTCCGTGCGTCTGCGGAGAAATAATCACTTTCATTTACACTTGTTTAATTAGCCTTTGATTAGATCAGCGATTCGCGTGATTTATGGGTCTCGTACGGAATGTCTGAGCGCTCGGGTTGCCGATACGAGAGTGGATGAGGCTTTGCATTTGTCAATTTTTTCTTTCTCAACTGATTTGCAGGAGTGGCGGTGCTGGAAGGTCCAATGTACGCCGTGGGCGGCCATGATGGATGGAGCTACCTTAATACGGTGGAGCGGTGGGACCCTCAAGCGCGGCAATGGAATTATGTCGCCAGCATGACAACCCCCAGAAGTACGGTGGGAGTGGCAGCTTTGAATAACAAGTGAGTTGTACATGGGGAAGGTCCACTATACTGTGTGAGTTGTACGTAGGGCAGGTCCACTATATTGTGTGAGTTGTACGTAGGGCAGGTCCACTATACTGTGTGAGTTGTACGTAGGGCAGGTCCACTATACTGTGTGTGTTGTACGTAGGGCAGGTCCACTATACTGTGTGAGTTGTACGTAGGGCAAGTCCACTATATTGTGTGAGTTGTACGTAGGGCAAGTCCACTATATTGTGTGAGTTGTACGTAGGGCAGGTCCACTATACTGTGTGAGTTGTACGTAGGGCAGGTCCACTATACTGTGTGAGTTGTACGTAGGGCAGGTCCACTCTATTGTGTGAGTTGTACGTAGGGCAGGTCCACTATACTGTGTGAGTTGTACGTGTACTGTGTGAGTTGTACGTAGGGCAGGTTGTGAGTTGTACGTAGGGCAGGTCCACTATATTGTGTGAGTTGTACGTAGGGCAGGTCCACTATATTGTGTGAGTTGTACTGTCCACTGTGTGAGTTGTACGTAGGGCAGGTCCACTGTGTGAGTTGTACGTAGGGCAGGTCCACTATATTGTGTGAGTTGTACGTAGGGAAGGTCCACTATACTGTGTGAGTTGTACGTAGGGAAGGTCCACTATATTGTGTGAGTTGTACGTAGGGAAGGTCCACTATACTGTGTGAGTTGTACGTAGGGCAGGTCCACTATATTGTGTGAGTTGTACGTAGGGAAGGTCCACTATACTGTGTGAGTTGTACGTAGGGCAGGTACTGTGTGAGTTGTACGTAGGGCAGGTCCACTATACTGTGTGAGTTGTACGTAGGGCAGGTCCACTATACTGTGTGAGTTGTGTAGGGCAGGTCCACTATACTGTGTGAGTTGTAGGTAGGGCAGGCCGTCCACTATACTGTGTGAGTTGTGTGTACACGTAGGGCAGGCAGGTCCACTATACTGTGTGAGTTGTTGACTGTGTGAGTTGTACGTAGGGCAGGTCCACTATACTGTGTGAGTTGTACGTGTCCACTATACTGTGTGAGTTGTACGTAGGCAGGTCCACTATACTGTGTGAGTTCCACTATACTGTGTGAGTTAGGGCAGGTCCACTATACGTAGGGCAGGTCCACTATACTGTGTGAGTTGTACGTAGGGCAGGTCCACTATACTGTGTGAGTTGTACGTAGGGCAGGTTATACTGTGTGAGTTGTACGTGTGTGAGTTGTACTGTGTGAGTTGTACGTAGGGCAGGTCCACTATACTGTGTGAGTTGTACACTCCACTATACTGTGTGAGTTGTACGTAGGGCAGGTCCACTATACACGTAGGGCAGGTCCACTATACACTTCCACTATTGTGTGAGTTGTACGTAGGGCAGGTCCACTATACTGTGTGAGTTGTAGGTAGGGCAGGTCCACTATACTGTGTGAGTTGTACGTAGGGCAGGTCCACGTACGTAGGGCAGGTCCACTATACTGTGTGAGTTGTACGTAGGGCAGGTCCACTATACTGTGTGAGTTGTGTGAGGTCCACTATATTTGTAGTTGTACGTAGGGCAGGTCCACTATACTGTGTGAGTTGTTAGGGCAGGTCCACTATACGTAGGGCAGGTCCACTATATTGTGTGAGTTGTACGTAGGGCAGGTCCACTATACTGTGTGAGTTGTACGTAGGGCAGGTCCACTATACTGTGTGAGTTGTACGTAGGGCAGGTCCACTATATTGTGTGAGTTGTACGTAGGGCAGGTCCACTATACTGTGTGAGTTGTACGTAGGGCAGGTCCACTATACTGTGTGAGTTGTACGTAGGGCAGGTCCACTATACTGTGTGAGTTGTACGTAGGGCAGGTCCACTATACTGTGTGAGTTGTACGTAGGGCAGGTCCACTATACTGTGTGAGTTAGGGCAGGTACGTGGGTACGTAGGGCAGGTCCACTATATTTTGTCAGTTGTATGTAAGGCAGGTCCACTATACTGTGTGAGTTGTACGTAGGGCAGGTCCACTATATTGTGTGAGTTGTACGTAGGGCAGGTCCACTATATTGTGTGAGTTGTACGTAGGGCAGGTCCACTATACTGTGTGAGTTGTACGTAGGGCAGGTCCACTATACTGTGTGAGTTGTACGTAGGGCAGGTCCACTATACTGTGTGAGTTGTACGTAGGGCAGGTCCACTATATTGTGTGAGTTGTACGTAGGGCAGGTCCACTATATTGTGTGAGTTGTACGTAGGGCAGGTCCACTATACTGTGTGAGTTGTACGTAGGGCAGGTCCACTATACTGTGTGAGTTGTACGTAGGGCAGGTCCACTATACTGTGTGAGTTGTACGTAGGGCAGGTCCACTATACTGTGTGAGTTGTACGTAGGGCAGGTCCACTATACTGTGTGAGTTGTACGTAGGGCAGGTCCACTATACTGTGTGAGTTGTACGTAGGGCAGGTCCACTATACTGTGTGAGTTGTACGTAGGGCAGGTCCACTATACTGTGTGAGTTGTACGTAGGGCAGGTCCACTATATTGTGTGAGTTGTACGTAGGGCAGGTCCACTATACTGTGTGAGTTGTACGTAGGGCAGGTCCACTATACTGTGTGAGTTGTACGTAGGGCAGGTCCACTATACTGTGTGAGTTGTACGTAGGGCAGGTCCACTATACTGTGTGAGTTGTACGTAGGGCAGGTCCACTATACTGTGTGAGTTGTACGTAGGGCAGGTCCACTATATTGTGTGAGTTGTACGTAGGGCAGGTCCACTATACTGTGTGAGTTGTACGTAGGGCAGGTCCACTATACTGTGTGAGTTGTACGTAGGGCAGGTCCACTATACTGTGTGAGTTGTACGTAGGGCAGGTCCACTATACTGTGTGAGTTGTACGTAGGGCAGGTCCACTATACTGTGTGAGTTGTACATAGGGCAGGTCCACTATATTGTGTGAGTTGTACGTAGGGCAGGTCTACTATACTGTGTGAGTTGTAGGTAGGGCAGGTCCACTATACTGTGTGAGTTGTACGTAGGGCAGGTACACGTAGGGCAGGTCCACTATACTGTGTGAGTTGTACGTAGGGCAGGTCCACATCCACTATACTGTGTGAGTTGTACGTAGGGCAGGTCCACTATACTGTGTGAGTTGTACGTAGGGCAGGTCCACTATACTGTGTGAGTTGTAGGTAGGGCAGGTCCACTATACTGTGTGAGTACATAGGGCAGGTCCACTATACTGTGTGAGTTGTAGGGCAGGTCCACTATACTGTACATAGGGCAGGTCCACTATATTGTGTGAGTACGTAGGGCAGGTCCACTATACTGTGTGAGTACGTAGGGCAGGTCCACTATACAGGTAGGGCAGGTGTGTGAGTTGTACATAGGGCAGGTCCACTATACTGTGTGAGTTGTACGTGAGTACATAGGGCAGGTCCACTATACTGTGTGAGTTGTACGTAGGGCAGGTCCACTATATTGTGTGAGTTGTACGTAGGGCAGGTCCACTATATTGTGTGAGTTGTACGTAGGGCAGGTCCACTATACTGTGAGTTTCACGATATTGGAACGATGCTGGTGCAGTCAACGAAGGGTCATGTTGGCCCAGAGACCAATCCAAAGATATAAAAAATGTCTCACTCCAATAACAATTGGATCAATTAATTGTTAAGAAATTTTAACTAATAACATTTAATTTATCATTAAATACTTTGGAAGGAAACCTTAACTTTCTTTGTAGACCATAGAAACTATACTTGCATGCTATGTGACCATCACACCCATGACCTGGTTGAACATCCCTTTCCAAAATTATGGATATTAATATTAAATTGCAATGGCGGCTGGTGCTCAAATTTTTTGGGGGGGCGCAAACAAACTAAAAAAATAATAATAATAATAATCAATTGCCGCCACTGTGCCCATCAAATGCAGCCAGTTTGCCCCCCATCAAATGCAGCCAGTTTGCCCCCCATCAAATGCAGCCAGTTTGCCCCCCATCAAATGCAGCCAGTTTGCCCCCCATCAAATGCAACCAGTTTGCCCCCCATCAAATGCAGCCAGTTCCCCCCCCCCCATCAAATGCAGCCAGTTCCCCCCCATCAAATGCCGCCAGTTCCCCCCCCCCAGTTTGCCGCCCATCAAATGCAGCCAGTTTCCCCCCCATCAAATGCAGCCAGTTTCCCCCCATCAAATGCAGCCAGTTTCCCCCCCATCAAATGCAGCCAGTTTCCCCCCCATCAAATGCAGCCAGTGTCCCCCCCATCAAATGCAGCCAGTGTCCCCCCCATCAAATGCAGCTAGTGTCCCCCCCATCAAATGCAGCTAGTGTCCCCCCCATCAAATGCAGCCAGTGTCCCCCCCATCAAATGCAGCCAGTTTCCCCCCCATCAAATGCAGCCAGTTTCCCCCCCCATCAAATGCAGCCAGTTCCCCCCCCATCAAATGCAGCAGTTTCCCCCATCCGGTCCCCCCCCCCCCCCCCCCCATCAAATGCAGCCAGTTTCCCCAATCAAATGCAGCCACTGTCTTCCATTTTGCTATCCCTTCATCTTCCACTAATTTTCACTATTTTGCCCTGTTGGGTAATAAAAGCACAGAAAAGACACTGTGGGCATTACTGCAGCTTTCATCCAGTACCCTAGACGGCGGAGATACAGGGGTAACCTGCCACCCAAAACAAACCAGCAGCTCCTTCGGGGGTAGTGCTACATATAGATATAACAATGTACATTCCCTTAGAAAGTACTTCATCTGTTCTAGCAGTGTAGTTTAGCATAGCAGATAATACACCGGGGGAGGGGGGGGATTCTGCAGAGCATTGCCCCTTCATTCTGCACACATGAAGCAGACAGACATGGAGAGATGAGATAACAGTCCGGAAACAATAACTGGCTGCTAACAAAGAACCTCCAATAATGGGGGGGGGGGGGAGGGGAGGGGGGGACGTGACTTTCCAACCACAGAATTCTACAGATAACAGGAAACTCTCCAGCTCAGGATAATCCTGGATTACAGCGCCCCCCGCAGGCAGACATGCAACAGAATGATGTCCTATTTCAGCAAACCAAGGCACGGGGTGCTACGGTGGGCACGCAAAGCCATTTTCAGGGGCATCTGTAAAACGCATAGTCGCATCTCTATGCGTTTATTTGATATCTTATATTAAAACAAGTGTAGCACCCTGGTGTTTAGGCAGAGTCGCTCCGAAATGTATCTGCCAAGTGGTATACCTAGTGGTCCAGTGTTGTGGCCTTCCCCCGGGGGTCCTGGTCGGGCATCCGAAGGGGGGGGGGGGCTTCGCTGATAAACAATCAGCACAGACCCCCCCTCCCTTGTCAGGAGAGCAGCCGATCGTCTCTCTTCTACTCACGACTGTCAGACGCGAGTGAGGAAAAGCCGATCAACGGCGGTTCCTGTTTACATCGTGATCAGCCGTGATTGGACAGGGCTGATCACGTGGTAAGGAGCCTCTGTTTGTCGGCCGCTGCGCGACTATTTACGTCGGCAGAATGGCCCGGCTGCGCAAAGGGACGTGCCTGTACGTCCCCTTTAAATCGCTGCATCGTGGGCGTGAGTGTGACCGTGATCGCGTTCCAGAGCTGCAGAAAGGGGAGATGCCGATGTAAACAAGGCATTTCCCTGTTCTGCCTAGTGACAGGACACTGATGGGGGGGGGGGTTCCGCAGATCGGAGTTGTTGAGCGGGGTGGGGGTTACGCGGGACTGAGTTGTTGAGGGGGGGGGATCGCGGGACCGCTGGATTTACCGCGATTCGCGGTAATCACGGGGGGGGGGGGGGGATGGGGGTACCGCGAATTCGCGGGACTCAAGCCCTGATCGGGCTTGAAGGTTGGGAGGTATGATCTACTGTTCCCTGTGATCGGTGTCATGTCACTCATAGCCCACCCCCCCCTCACAGTTAAAACACATCCCTAGGTCACACTTAACCCCCTTCCTCACCCCCTTGTGTTAACCCCTTCCCTGCCAGTGTCATTTACACAGTAATCAGTGCATTTTTATAGCACTGTTCGCTGTATAAATGACAATGGCCCCAAAATAGCACCAAAAGTGTCCGATGTGTCCGCCATAATGTCGCAGTCCTGATAAAAATCGCTGATCGCCGCCATTACTAGTAAAAAAAAAATATATTAATAAAAATGCCATAAAACGCTAAAAAGCTATAACTTTTGCACAAACCAATCGATAAACGCTTATTGCAATTTTTTTTTTTTTTTAACCAAAAATATGTAGAAGAATACGTATCGGCCTAAACTGAGGGAAAAAAAAGTTGTTTTAATATATTTTTTGGGGGGGATTTTTATTATAGCAAAAAGTAAAAAAAAATATTGCTTTTTTTTTCAAAATTTTTTTGTTTATAGCGCAAAAAATAAAAAACCGCAGAGGTGATCAAATACCACCAAAAGAAATCTCTATTTGTTGGGGAAAAAAAGACGCCAATTTTGTTTAGGAGCCATGCCGCACGACCGCGCAATTGTCAGTTAAAACGAGGCAGTGCCGAATCACAAAAAAAAAAATTGGCCCGGTCATTGGGCAGCCAAATCCTCCGGGGCTGAAGTGGTTAAATAAAACTTGTATTTTAGGTTGGGCGGCCCTTTAAATCCATGGAGGGCATTTAATATCTGCCGTGGCGTTTTTCGCACTAAGCGCTTTTCCTGAATTGCGACTGCAGCAGATTTTTTATTTTTTTTATTTTCTCAATTACGGCTGAATATCGTCGTTTCTTTCATGTGCCCTTTGTGTAGGGATGCAGCTGCGCCATTAATGACTCCTCCAACGTCGTCCAATTCAGCGCCGCCGCCGCCGCCGCCTCTCCGGCTGATTATTTATGCAGCTGCTGAACAGTCCCTCAATCACAAGCTGGGCGACATATAAAGTCGCCTTTAAACCCTTCTCTATCGCTTTATCGCTTTTCATTCAGGAAGTGGCTAAAAATAGGACGGGCCGGTGTTGGCACGCGGCGTGCGGACGGGGTTCGGCAAATGCATGAAAATCCGACACAGATTAGGCCGGGAACTTTGTTAGAACGAAGGATTTCAACTGGCCGAGATCCCCGACACTCTTCTTTTTCTGGCTTTTTCATTTTTTGTACTGTATACAAGGGATCGTTCACAAGGGGGCGCTGCATTTTAAAGCAGCCTTTGCCAGATATTAATGCACCCGGGGCTGACACCAGAAATCATGGGGGGGCCACCATCAGGGGGGTCCAGGCACTACACCTGTAAGGGGCCTGGAGGTCCCCAGGGGCCCGGATGGCAACCCCTTTTTTTTAATTTATTTTTTATAATATATTTGTATTCAATTCTTTATTAAAGGGCCAGGAGGTCCCCAGGGGCTCGGAGATCCCCAGGTTAACCCCCCCACCCTTTTTTCTATAAAAAAAAAATCTTTATTTTTATTTTTTTATTTTATATGTATATAATTACATTTTTATATATATATATATATATATATATATATATATATATATATATATATATATATATATATATATATATATATATATATTATTTTTTTTTTTTCTTTCTTTTTTTTATGGCAATCCCCCTTTTTTTTATAATTTTTTTTATAAATGTTTATTTTTTTATTTTTACATATATTTTTTATTTTATTTTCTATTAAAGGGCCCAGAGGTTTCTTTTTTTCTTTTTTCTTTTTATTAAAGGGCCCAGATTTATTTCTTTAATTTATTCTTTATAATATATTTTTATTCAATTCTTTATTAAAGGGCCCAGAGGTCCCCAGGGGCCTGGAGATCCTCAGGGCCCCAGGTTAACCCCCCCTTTTTTCTATAAAAAAAAATATTTTTCATATTTTTTAAAATGTATATATATATAGACCCCTGGGAACTATAACCACAGAGCCTGTAGATGTATGTGGAGCTTTAACCACTGATCAAGTAGACCCTCAGGAACTATAGCCACTGAGCTAGTAGACCCCTGGGGAACTATAAACACTATGGGCCAGATTCAGGTAGATGGGAGCATCTTTTTGTTGGAGTAACGTTTCTCATTTATGTTACCCTGCCAAAACTTTAGGAGCAAGTACTGTATTCACAAAGCACTTGCTCCTAAAGTTGCGTAGCGAAAATGAGCCGGCGGAATTCAAATTGGGCGGGTAGGGGGCGTGTAGTATTTAAAATAGGCGCGATCCCGCGGTGAACGTACTGCGCATGCGTCGACTGTCAGTGCGCATGCTCCAAATTCTGTCAGTGAACGTCAATGACGTCAATCCCCATTCACGGACGTTTTACGTAAACGACACGAAATTTTTTAAATTCGACGCGATGGCGACGGCCATACTTAACATAGGATACTCCACTAGGGGGCTGGTTTTTCTTTACGCCGCGTATCTCTTACGGAAACGTCGGAAAGTCACTGCGTCGGGTCCGAATACGATCGTTAATTGCCGATTCTCGCTGATTAACATATTCTCTGCGTTAATCAGCGGGAACACCCCCAGCGCCATTTTTAAAATTGGAGTTCCGATACGACGGCGAAATACAATTACGCCGCTCGTATAGGAACTCCAACCCGGCGTTTCTTGTTTTCTGCTTACTGAAAACAGAAACGCCGGCTCAAAGTGAGAGTTAGGCTGGATTATCACTGATACTCCAGCCTAACTCTACCTGAATCTGGCCCTATGGGCCGGATTCAAAAAAGGATCTTACGCCGGCGTATCTAAAGATACGCCGGCGTAAGTCCAAATGTGCGCCGTCGTATCTATGTGCTGATTCTTACAATCAGATATGCCTGAATTTTGCAAAGATACGACCGACGTAAGTCTCCTACGTCGTCGTATCTTGTGCGCAAGGGGCGCTTCCATTGATTTACACGCCGAATATGTAAATCACCTAGATACGCCGATTCGCGAACGTACTTGCGCCCGTCGCTGTAAGCTACGCCGTTTACGTAAGGCGTACGTCCGGCGTAAAGTTACCCCTGCTATAGGTGGCGCAGCCCATGCATGGTATTGACTTCGGAACAGCCGTCGTATTTTACGTCGTTTACGTAAGTCGTACGTGAATGGGGCTGGGCGTAAGTTACGTTCAACGTGCGACGTGATTCTGAGCATGCGCTCGGCCCATCATTTACACGGGGTCACGCTTCATTTTAATACAACACGCCCACTGCCTTGCTACTTTGAATTATGCGGGCTTACGCCGGGCCATTTACGCTATGCCGCCGTAACTTAGGGAGCAAGTGCTTTGTGAATACTTTACTTGCCTCTCTAAGTTACGTCGGCGTAGCGCATATGAGATGCGCTACGCCCGCCTAAAGATACGCCGCCCTACGTGAATCTGGGCCTATCAATTCTAACCTTGGGAACTATACCCACTGAGCCAGTAGACCCATCTGGGACTAAAACCACTGAGCATGTAAACCCATAAACAACTGGAGAACTATAACCACTAAACCAGTAGGGTCTTCCTATGACCAATGGTTGTCCATCTTGCATCTTCTATGATCCATAAGACTAACCGACTTCTATTAATTTCCCCCCCTCAGGCTGTACGCGGTGGGCGGCAGGGACGGAAGTTCTTGTCTAAAGTCCATGGAGTGCTTTGATCCACACACAAACAAGTGGAGCATGTGCGCGCCCATGTCCAAGAGGAGGGGAGGTGTGGGAGTGGCCACCTACAACGGATTTCTCTACGCTGTTGGAGGACACGACGCTCCGGCATCCAACCATTGTTCCCGCCTGTCAGACTGTGTGGAGAGGTGAGAAAATCGTCGTCATCATCATCATGATAAGCAATCTTCATCTTCATCTTCATCTTCATCTTCATCTTCATCTTCATCTTCATCTTCATCTTCATCTTCATCTTCATCTTCATCTTCATCTTCATCATCATCATCATCATCATTCAATCAAATCATCATCATCATCATCAAGCAGAGGTATTGTATGGCCAAAACCTTTTGGTTGTGTCAGTTTTTCATTATCATTGACCACGACTGGAGTAAGGATGAGCTCAATGTCCAATAATGAGTCAGGACTGAACACTGGTGGTTCGGACCTTCATCTCAATGCCAGACATTTAGGACGTCCAGCGTGGATGGAACATGGCAGCTTCCACCTTAACGGTTGTTTGCACCCACCATGTCCTTACCACCACTGATGTCACCTGGTCATATACAGGGAGTGCAGAATTATTAGGCAAGTTGTATTTTTGAGGATTCATTTTATTATTGAACAACAACCATGTTCTCAATGAACCCAAAAAACTCATTAATATCAAAGCTGAATATTTTTGGAAGTAGTTTTTAGTTTGTTTTTAGTTTTAGCTATTTTAGGGGGATATCTGTGTGTGCAGGTGACTATTACTGTGCATAATTATTAGGCAACTGAACAAAAAACAAATATATACCCATTTCAATTATTTATTTTTACCAGTGAAACCAATATAACATCTCAACATTCACAAATATACATTTCTGACATTCAAAACAAAAACAAAAACAAATCGGTGACCAATATAGCCACCTTTCTTTGCAAGGACACTCATGCAGCCTGCCATCCATGGATTCTGTCAGTGTTTTGATCTGTTCACCATCAACATTGCGTGCAGCAGCAACCACAGCCTCCCAGACACTGTTCAGAGAGGTGTACTGTTTTCCCTCCTTGTAAATCTCACATTTGATGATGGACCACAGGTTCTCAATGGGGTTCAGATCAGGTGAACAAGGAGGCCATGTCATTCGTTTTTCTTCTTTTATACCCTTTCTTGCCAGCCACGCTGTGGAGTACTTGGACGCGTGTGATGGAGCATTGTCCTGCATGAAAATCATGTTTTTCTTGAAGGATGCAGACTTCTTCCTGTACCACTGCTTGAAGAAGGTGTCTTCCAGAAACTGGCAGTAGGACTGGGAGTTGAGCTCGACTCCATCCTCAACCCCAAAAGGCCCCACAAGCTCATCTTTGATGATACCAGCCCAAACCAGTACTCCACCTCCACCTTGCTGGCGTCTGAATCGGACTGGAGCTCTCTGCCCTTTACCAATCCAGCCACGGGCCCATCCATCTGGCCCATCAAGACTCACTCTCATTTTATCAGTCCATAAAACCTTAGAAAAGTCAGTCTTGAGATATTTCTTGGCCCAGTCTTGACGTTTCAGCTTGTGTGTCTTGTTCAGTGGTGGTCGTCTTTCAGCCTTTCTTACCTTGGCCATGTCTCTGAGTATTGCACACCTTGTGCTTTTGGGCACTCCAGTGATGTTGCAGCTCTGAAATATGGCCAAACTGGTGGCAAGTGGCATCTTGGCAGCTGCACGCTTGACTTTTCTCAGTTCATGGGCAGTTATTTTGCGCCTTGGTTTTTCTACACGCTTCTTGCGACCCTGTTGACTATTTTGAATGCAACGCTTGATTGTTCGATGATCACGCTTCAGAAGCTTTGCAATTTTAAGAGTGCTGCATCCCTCTGCAAGATATCTCACTATTTTTGACTTTTCTGAGCCTGTCAAGTCCTTCTTTTGACCCATTTTGCCAAAGGAAAAGAAGGTGCCTAATAATTATGCACACCTGATATAGGGTGTTGATGTCATTAGACCACACCCCTTCTCATTACAGAGATGCACATCACCTAATATGCTTAATTGGTAGTAGGCTTTCGAGCCTATACAGCTTGGAGTAAGACAACATGCATAAAGAGGATGATGTGGTCAAAATACTCATTTGCCTAATAATTCTGCACTCCCTGTATAGAATAGGCGAGGATCAAACACACAAATATTGGGGGACAAGGTCCTTTTTCCTCATCAGCATGGCTTTGCAAGGAGGGCCCCCCGTGGCAAGGTACCCCCTCATGTTGAGGGCATGTGGCCTGGTATGGTTTGGCTGAATTTTGTTAAAATTTTGCATTGGTAGATGTTACCCAGAGTAGTGCCCGCCCCCTTCCCAATGCTATTTTTTTGACAGCCCTTTGCCTATTAGCCCGGAAAATTTACATTTTTGATTTGACAGAATTGGCACCAGTTGACTTCTATGGGGTTTGGGTTTGGCAACCCAAGGCACACACCTACAGGGTTGGCTTTGGTAACCCAACGCACCCACCTTCAGGTCTAGATTTGGCAACCAAAGGCACCCACCTACAGGTTTGGCTTTGGCAACCCAAGGCACCCACCTACATGTTTGGCTTTGGCAACCCAAGTCACCCACCTACAGGTTTGGCTTTGGCAACCCAAGTCACCCACCTACAGGTTTGGCTTTGGCAACCTAAGGCACCCACCTACAGGTTTGGCTTTGGCAACCCAAGGCACCTACCTACAGGTCTGGATTTGGGAACCCAAGGCACCCACCTACAGGTCTGGATTTGGGAACCCAAGGCACCCACCTACAGGTCTGGATTTGGGAACCCAAGGCACCCACCTACAGGTCTGGATTTGGCAACCCAAGGCACCCACCCACAGGTCTGGATTTGGCAACCCAAGGCACCCACCCACAGGTCTGGATTTGGCAACCCAAGGCACCCACCTACAGGTCTGGATTTGGCAACCCAAGGCACCCACCTACAGGTCTGGATTTGGCAACCCAAGGCACCCACCTACAGGGTTGGATTTGGCAACCCAAGGCACCCACCTACATGTTCTCCAGCAATAGTTGCATCACATTTCTCATGGAGGGTTTTCCTATGGTAACAACGGTGGACCGTGTGTGTGTAACATGGTTTGAAACACCCACCTATAGTCTCCAATGGAAGCCTATTCAACAAGGAGACAACTCAGAAGCACAGTTGGAATGTAGAGACAGAGCGTTGTCACTAGGGGTGAGCTCAATGTCCGGTCCAATCGTAAGTCAGAACTGAACAACACTGGCTGTGCAGAACTTCATCTGAATGCCAGACATTTAGGGCATCCAGTGTGGATGGAACATGGCAGCTTCCAACCGTCAATGGTTGTTTGTACCCACCATGTCCTTACCAACCACTGATGTCACCTGGTCATGTAAAGAATAGGCAAGGATCAAAGAGGTTACATCGATGCCTAATTTTGGGGGAAGAGGTCCTTTTCTCCATCAACATGGAGGACAAAGTGCTTTGCAAAAGGGGGGGGCACCCTGGCAAGGGACCTGCTCCTGTTGAGGGCATGTGGCCTGGTATGGTTCGGCTTACCTAAATTTTGTTAAAATTTTGTATTGGTAGATGTTCCCCAAATAAGTGCCCACCCCCCTCCACATGCTATTTTTTGGACAGCCCTTTGCCTATTAGCCCAGACATTTTTGATTTGACAGATTTGGCACCAGTTGACTTCTACGGGGTTTGGGTTTGGCCACCCAAGGAGGTTCAGCTCATCCCTTGTCGGCACCCTATATGAAGTGGCATGAACATATTAAACTTTGATGTTGGGTCTTATACACTGGCATTGCTTGCAAAACCGGCCTAACAAAACGTTTCTCCAATTAAAGGTTTGACCCCAAAACCGACAACTGGACAACAGTGGCCCCGCTGAGCGTTCCCAGGGATGCCGTTGGCGTCTGCGCACTCGGAGATCGGCTGTACGCTGTGGGCGGATACGAAGGGCAAACGTACCTCAACACGGTGGAGTCTTACGACACGCAGACCAATGAGTGGACACAGGTGGGTCACGCACATTTCCACGTGTCGCCAAACTTATTTTTCCAGTTCCCAAATGTTTGTCATAAAAAAATTATTGTATTTTTTACGCAAACAAATATCTCTTTTGATGAAATTGTCATACAAAAATGATTTAATTTTTTAGGCAAACAAATATTTATTTTCTTTTCCAAATTCTTTCTTTATTTCAAGAATTGCGTTACAGGATATTTACATTCCTTCTGTTACACATTAAATAATAAATTAAATCAAAGAGTTTAACGGGTGATGAGAAGAAGACCCCCCTCCTCCCCGCTCCCCCATCCTCTATCCTGGTTACGCATAGACTTCTCATTTTCACATTTCTTACAACTCTAAACCTTCCCCCCCAGAGGAACAAAAAAAGAAACAAATATTTCTTTTGATGAAATTGCCATACAAAAATGATTTAATTTTTTAGGCAAACAAATATTTATTTTGATTAAATTGCCATACAATTTATTTTTAATTTTTTAGGCAAACAAATATTTTTTGTATGGCAATTTCATCAAAATAAATATTTGTTTGTGTAAAAAATTAAATAATTTTTGTATGGCAATTTCGTCAAAATAAATATTTTATTTTTTACACAAACAAATATTTATTTTGATGAAATTGCCATACAAAAAATGATTTAATTTTTTACGCAAACAAATATTTCCTTTGATGAAATTGCCATACAAAAATGATTTTATTTTTTACACAAATAAATATTTCTTTTGATGAAATTGCCATACCAAAATTATGAAGAGAAATCTACACAATGGGACAGTAACTTAAGAAAAATCCACACTATGGGACCGGAAGTGAAGAGAAATCCACCCTATGGGACAGGAAGTGAAGGGAAATCCACACTATGGGACTGGAAGTGAAGGGAAATCCACACTATGGGACAGGAAGTGAAGGGAAATCCACACTATGGGACAGGAAGTGAAGGGAAATATACACTATGGGACAGGAAGTGAAGGGAAATCCACACTATGGGACAGGAAGTGAAGGGAAATCCACACTATGGGACAGGAAGTGAAGGGAAATCTACACTATGGGACAGGAAGTGAAGGGAAATCCTCACTATGGGACAGGAAGTGAAGGGAAATCCTCACTATGGGACAGGAAGTAAAGGGAAATCCACACTATGGGACATAAAGTGAGGGGAAATCCACACTATGGGACAGAAAGTGATGGGAAATCTACACTATGGGACAGGAAGTGAAGGGAAATCCACACTATGGGATAGGAAGTGAAGGGAAATCTACACTATGGGACAGGAAGTGAAGGGAAATCCTCACTATATGACAGGAAGTGAAGGGTAATCTACACTATGGGACAGGAAGTGAAGGGAAATCTACACTATGGGACAGGAAGTGAAGGGAAATCCACACTATGGGACGGGAAGTGAAGGGAAATCCACACTATGGGACAGGAAGTGAAGGGAAATCTACACTATGGGACAGGAAGTGAAGGGAAATCCACCCTATGGGACGGGAAGTGAAGGGAAATCCACACTATGGGACAGTAAGTGAAGGGAAATCCACACTATGGAACATGAAGTGAAGGAAAATCCATACTATGGGACGGGAAGTGAAGGAAAATCCACACTATGGGACAGGAAGTGAAGGGAAATCCTCACTATATGACAGGAAGTGAAGGGAAATCTACACTATGGGACAGGAAGTGAAGGGAAATCCACACTATGGGACAGAAAGTGATGGGAAATCTACACTATAGGACAGGAAGTGAAGGGAAATCCACACTATGGGATAGGAAGTGAAGGGAAATCTACACTGTGGGACAGGAAGTGAAGGGAAATCCTCACTATGGGACAGGAAGTGAAGGGAAATCTACACTATGGGACAGGAAGTGAAGGGAAATCTACACTATGGGACAGGAAGTGAAGGGAAATCCACACTATGGGACGGGAAGTGAAGGGAAATCCACACTATGGGACAGGAAGTGAAGGGAAATCCACACTATGGAACAGGAAGTGAAGGAAAATCCACACTATGGGACGGGAAGTGAAGGAAAATCCACACTATGGGACGGGAAGTGAAGGGAAATCTACACTATGGGACAGGAAGTGAAGGGAAATCTACTCCGTTCCTGAGTGTTTCCGAGCCTTTCCAGGGGTTTTCAAATGCAGCCGAATGGTCTTCCGAGTCTCTCCGGGGCTCTCCCCCACCACCTCTGGCCACAAGCGTTATTGCATGCCATAGAAATCAATGTGGAACAAACTATTTTTCGTTTTCCATTGACTTCTATGGGGAAACTCGCTTTGATATGCAAGTACTTTGGATTACAAGCATTCTCCTGGAACGGATTATACTCATAATCCGAGGTTTCACTGTACTAATCGCTGTATAAATGTCACTGGTCCCAAAAATGTGTCAAAAGTGTCTGATATGTCCACCACAATGTCGCAGTCCCGCTAAAAATCCAAGATCGCCGCCATTACTAGTAAAATAAAAGTAATAAAAATGCCATAAAACTATCCCCTATTTTGTAGACGCTATAACTTTTGCGCAAACCAATCGGTAAACGCTTATTGCGATTTTCTTACGTAGAAGAATACGTATCGGCCTAAACTGAGGAAGAAATTTGTTTAGTATTTTTGGGGATATTTATTATAAAATATTGGGATTTTTTTCTCAAAGTTGTGGCTCTTTTTTGTTTATAGTGCAAAAAATAAATACCGCAGAGGTGATCAAATACCACCAAAAGAAATCTCTATTTGTGGGGGGAAAAAAAGACGTTTACTACGACTAACCGAACACAGAACCACATTGTTCCTAGGACATAGTGAAAGTATTTGCATATATCACCCTCTAGTGGCCAAATAGAATAATGCTAGTGTATAAGACATTCAAGTTATAACATATGATTATATGCAATAATATTTTAAATAAATACAAAAATAAACATAATCATACTATTAATATCAATAATAATAATAATGCATCAACAAGAAAACCTTTGATTATTACTATTTTTGTAACAGCAGCCCAGGTCCCGCTCGGCTTTCATTTATAAAATGAAATCTCTTTTTGCACCTTGCATTCAAAAATGAACTATTATGTAAAAAAAAAAAGGCCCTTTTGCCCTTAATGAACTTTAAGAGTTTTTTTTTTTTCTTATTCCCTTTGTACCCTTCTTCCCTTAGAAGACCTCTTTTGTTTTTTGTGCCAATAACATGATTTTTAGTAAAAGGGACACATCACAATATAAAAATGTTTGTTACATGTAATTATATTTAATTAATCCCGTCATGCCCTTCTTCCCGTAGAAGCCTTTTTTTTTATAGCCAGTAACAGGATTTTAGTAAAAGGGACAAATCACAGAACATAATTTGTGGCTAAATGTAATTCATTGTGTTTATTTATTTATTTAATTTGTGTTAAAAATATATTAATACAATCTAAAAAGAAAACAAAATGCAGTATAATATATATAATATTTTTATTTATATATATATATATATATATATATATATATATATATATATATACACATAAATAAATAAAAATATAATATACTATGTGTGTGTGTGTATGTATGTATGTACGTACACATACATTATATTATATTTGATATATTATATATATATATATATATATATATATATATATATTATATTTTTAATAATATATATATATATATATATATATATATATATATATATATATATATATATATATATATATATATAGTATATTATTATAATTTGTATAAATATATAAATATATATATATATATATATATATATATATATATATATATATATATATATATATTATATATATATATATATATATATATATATATATATATAGTATATTATTATTTGCATAAATAAATAAATATATATATATATATATAAATAATATATATATATATATATATATATATATATATATATATATATATATATAATATTATTTGTATAAATAAATATATATATATATATATATATATATGTATATATAGTATATTATTATTTGTGTATATATATATATATATATATATATATATATATATATATATATATATATATATATATATATATAGTATAATATTGTTATTTGTATAAGTATATATATTTTTTTGCAATATGTAAACCTAATCAATAAAATGTTATATGAACTATTACTTGTTGTGGTCATTTCAAAGGCCTTCAATGTTTTTAAAACTGGAGTTTTTATTAAATACATTTCTGGGCATCCAGACAAGACACCTCCAAGACTACAAGTGGTACAAGGAAAAGATCCTCTGGTACTCAAGGCAAGGAGCCCAAAGGGCAACCCCCCCCCCTCCCCTAAGTACTTTCATTCAGGGTTACACAAATAAAAACAGATTTGATAAACTATATACAAACAGTAATGTGTATATATATATATATATATATATATATATATATATAATCTGTTTGTATATAGTTTATCAAATCTGTTTTCATTTTTGTAACCCTGAATTTTTATTAACACTTTAATTCCATCCCCTAGATTGTGTGTGTGTATGTGTATATATATATATATATATATATATAAAACAAAAATAATATACTGTATATATATATGTATATAAAAATAATAATATACTGTGTGTATGTGTGTGTGTATATATATATATATATATATATATATATATATATATATACAGTATATATTGTTTGTTTGTTTTCTTTTTAGCACTTATTAATAATTTTCTTTGTTTTTTAGGAGGTCGCTCTGAATATCGGACGCGCCGGTGCGTGTATTGTCGTAATCAAGCTGCCGTGAGGTGTTTTCTTCCTGAGAAGAATGACGTAAAAGAATGAACTTCATTTATGAAGACAAAAATTTCGAAGCTAGAGCACATCACCAGACACTCGACTCCCCATTTCCATGAAATTCAGATTCATAACCAACCAATGGTGGGAACATCACTTTGCCAACAATCTTTTTTTCTGAAGATTTGTAAAAAAAATAAAAAAAAGACACAAAAAAAAAAAAAACAATTACTGCCATTTTCTATACGTGGTAATTTCTGAGGCACACTGAATAATTGAACGCAAACAAGTGACGAGGGACGAATAATTAATGTGTCAGTACATTTCACATTTAAAAAGAACCAAAACGTTGTCTTTAATATTTTATATTTTATGTACCATTGAAAAATGGGTGCCGACAGCTGAAGGCATCGTATATTTTAATATGTATAAAAAAAAAATGTAAAAATGATTACTGAGATATTTTTTATTAGGGATAAGAAAAAAAAATATAGAGAGAAGGCAATAGACGTGAAATATACATTTTTTTCTGTTTGATTTTTTTTTTAAACATCTATAAGGCCGCGTACACACGATCAAATCTATCTGCTGGAAACGGTCGGCCAGATCGTCCCAGCAGACAGATTCCATCGTGTGTACGGGCGAGCCGACGGATTTGGCCAGCCGACAGATTTGAAAGCATGCTTTCAAATCTGTCGCCTGGGAACCCGTCGGCCCAATATGTCTGCTGGTTAGTACACTAACCAGCAGACATAGCTTCTCGCGCATGCATCAAATGGATTTGACGCATGCGCGGAAGTAATTCACTTCCTGGTGCAGTGACGTGGCGGCGTCAACGTCACCGACACGTCAGCGCGCCGTCTGCCGGCGGGGATTTTGGTTTGATCGTGTGTACACGATCAAACCAATGCTCCCAGCAGACAGATTTGTTCAAATCGGTCTGTCCGACCGATTTGAACAAATCTGTCTGCTCGTGTGTACGGGGCCTTACTCTTTTAATTCACTATTTTTTTTTTTGCTTTTAACAACACGATGGGTAGAATTTCATCTCATTTTCAGAATCACAAACTGTTACGTGCAATATTTTTAATGTCATTCACGCAATTTTTTTTTTAAATTGCCTGTAATGAAAGGTTTTATATCATAGGCCAGTTAAATTTATGGCACACGTTCTTTTTTTTTATTATTTTTTTTTTCCAGTAAAAGAATGTTAATTCACTAAGTGTTACGTGCAAAATGTGAACAGCATTTGCATTTTTTTTATTATTATTATTTGTTAAAAGTGGGTAAATTCATCATTACGTGCAATATTTTCACATCGTTTGTAATTTTTTTTTTCTTGAAAATGTTTCTTTTTTTTTAATGAAGGGTTTGATATCACGGACCAGTTAAATGTATGTCTTGCTGAAGGGTTAAAGTAAGTGATATCATGGACCAATTACATTTATGACTTGCAATTTAATAAAAAGTTTGGTATCATAGGCCAGTTAAATTTATGACAGTGTTTTTTTGTTTTGTTTTTTCAGTTAAAAAAATGTCAATGTTACGTGAAAAATGTGAACAACATTTTATTTTTTAAAAGTGGGTCAGTTCACTAAGCATTACAGGCAATATTATACATTAATTTGCATTTTTCTTTTTTCAACGTTTTTTTTTTTTATTATTATTATTATTATGGACCAGTTAAATAATGGCATGCAGCATTTGTTTTAGATGTAAACATCAATTCCTAAAAAATATTGCTATCTGCTTTTATTTTATTTATGCTTTTATTCCGTAAAGCTGAATTCCCCTATTTTAACTTAATTTGCCTTTTTTTTTTTACGAAAGATTCCTTTTTATTATCGACCGGTTAAATTAATGGCATGCACTCAGAGCATGCCATTATTTTAACCGGTCCATAATGAAAATAAATCTTTAAGATAGATCTATCTATCTGTCTATCTGTCTATCTGTCTATCTGTCTATCTGTCTATCTATCTATCTATCTATCTATCTATCTATCTATCTATCTATCTATCTAATACCAGAAACACATTTTGTGTGTGTAAAAAATAATAATAATAAAATAATAATTATATATATATAGATGTAGATATATATAATAATTATTATTATTTTGTATTATTATTATTTTATTTTTACACTCACAAAATGTGCTGCAGGTATTTAAAAATATCACTTCTTAGATATATATATATATATATATATATATATATATATATATATATATATAGAGATATATATATATATATATATATCTATATATACATACATACAGTATATACATACAGAATGTGTGTATATATATATATATATATATATATATATATATATATATATACACTATAGAGAGAGATATGTCTAAACCTATATCTATCTATCTATCTATCTATCTATCTATCTATCTATCTATTTTGTGTTCTCAGTATGTACAGTATATCACATTGATATATATATATATATATATATATATATATATATATGTATCGATTAATGAACTCACGTGAAGAGTGCCAACGCCGACCACGACACACACGATGTACATACCGCACTCCACCTCGCAGACTGTGAATTATAGACATTATCAGCGCATGTTTACATCCTACCGCCAACTTGAAAGCTTAGGAAAAGAAAACAGTTACAAAAACTCCAAATAATCAACTTAGAAATCGATACATCTCCATAGATTTGCATGACGTTTACACTACGTTGGCTTATTAAGCTTTTTACTGTTTATTTTCTAACATTGGGATCAGTTTGTAAAAAAATAAATAAATAAATAAATAAAAAAAAAAAATAAACAATTGTTTTTAAAAAATTCTTACTGAAATGCTTTAAAACAACCGCTTGTTCTTAGATCAGTAGTGCGTTTCTAATAACACAGAGCAATGAAATTCTTTGATACACAAATCACAAATATTTGTGAGGTTTTTTTTTTTTTTCTGGTCAATGTTCTGTTTGAATTCCAGGCATTGAGGCGATCCAGCCTTATGGCTGCCGCTCTTGTTGTGTTCTACGAGCCACGCCGGATGTACTTTGTGATGTTCTTCACTGTCTTTTAAGCTATTTAATACCTATCAGTATTTTGTTTGTTTGTTTGTTTTTGTTTTTTCAATAATTACAGCACTGTTTGTATAAATGACAATTCCTCATGTTTGCATACCTCGGCATTTAAATAATTTTGGGCATGGTTTTAAAAAAAAATATGTAAAAAATAAAGACATTTTAAGAAAATGTTATTGCAGTTTTGGTGACTTGTTTATTGCGTTACAAAGTTTTGTTCTTATGAGAAAGCTGTGTGGGCGGAAAAGTTTATTTTTTATTTTTTTTATAAAATATATATTTATATATATATATATATATATATATATATATATATATATATGTATATACAAATATATAAAAGTTGATTCTTATATAATATATATATATATATATATATATATATATATATATATATATATATATATACATACAGTAAGTATATATTTTTTAAATCTTCTTTAATATATATATATATATATATTTTATAATAAGAATCAACTTTTATATATTTGTATATATTTAGTGCCAGATTCACGTACATCTGCGCATTATTGGACCGGCGTAGCGCACCGCCTTTACGTTAGACTGGCGCAATGTAGCGGCGCAATCACCCTATTCTCGTCGGTTTTGCGCTGAAAAATGCGCCTGCGCAACGTTATTTCAGAGGCGCAAGGCGGAGTAATACAAATTGGGAAGGACGTGGGCGTGTTACATTGAAATGAGCCGTGACCCCATGCAAATGTAGGGCCGGCCCGCGCATGCGCGCATGAAGCAGACCATGGTCAGCACCTCTGTGCGCATGCTCACAACTCGGGAACGGCGCAATCAGTGAAATTGGAAGTGGACCCGGGCAACTTAGTGAACTACGCAGACAGCATAAATAGACAGACACAAACGCACTTCCTTTGGAAAAGTACATCCCTTTGTATCCCTCCCTATACAGCAAGGTGCTTTTGTTCTGTTGTTTATTAGCGTTTGTTTGTTTGTTTGTGACGTGTCTTTGAGATATTTGGGGACTGTTTTGCAGAGTGATTTTTGTCTTTTATGTGTTTTCTTTGTTGTTATTTTTTTTTAATTATATTTTTGCTGGCCATTTTTTATTTTTGCTCGTCAATTTTTTTGTTTTTTTGGTTCTGTTTGTGTATGATTTGGGAATGTGGGGGTGACATTCCTGCCGGAAAAGGGGTGTCACCCTCAATTTGGGTGGAGAAGGGTTCCCCAGGACCAGGGAGAAGTGATCCCCAGGTCCGTGTGAATGGTGTATGAATGTACAGTGACATAATTGGAGCCGTGGCGTGGCGTTGCTGCTCACAAGTCCTGCATGGTGGACTGGTGCCAATCCAATGTGATGAGGATGTGATGTGTCTGTGCTTAGGGACCACAGTGGTGTGCATGCATGCATTCTCATTGTGCCACGATTAATGTGCGTGTTTAACGTGCAAAGATGCATAATATGAGCTGTCTCCTGGCTGCTCTTCCCTCAGAAGACGGGGTAGCCTTGGTTAGGGGGGTTCCGTATAGGAGTCATGAGATGGGGTCCCAGTGCATATGCAGAGTCACCTTGAAGGGATAAGACAGGAGGATGTTAGTAGTGCATGTGCCCCTTGTGATTTCAGCATCATGGGGGGGACAGTTATGCCTGCCACCCATGTCACTCACCAACCAGCCAGCTGTCCCCATACATGTTCTGTTTAAAATCAGTGGGAATGGGGCTAGGATTGTATATGTAGCTGTCATGGGTGTCATGGGTGGTGTCATGTGTTGGTCTCCTGCAAGGTTGTGGTTAATTCCAGGATGGCATGAGGGGTGAATCTGAAGATGCGAGACACCTCAGAATCACTCATGCCAAAGATGTCTATGCGTGTGTGATATATCAAGTGAAGAGTGAGGGGCTTGTATCAGATTAGATTATTATATCCATCAAGGTTTTAAAGGGCTATTGAAAGATAGTGAGACCGTGTTTGTAATTTGTATGTATGTTATGTATTGATATATATATGTATGTATATTTTTTGTAAAAATGTTTCTTAAAGCAAAGAAATTTTTTTTGTTAAAAAAAAAAAAAATTCCTCTCCCGTGCCCTCCTCCGTGCCCTCCTCCTTCTTTGCTCATCTAAAGTCAGTAGTATAGCTATGAGCATGGATGCCACTGGCATGTTGGCATACAGTTTGTTGGGCAGCAAGTGTGACTGCTCAGCTCCTCACTAACAGTGTTGCTTTATCTGACATGTAGACGGATTGTCTAATTTTATACCACCTTTTATATGGTCTAATTTTAGACAGGGCGTGCAGCTGTTGCGCACAACGCGTAGCCTGCGCTGCACCAACGCTCTTTTGTGGATCCCCGTAACTCCCTCATTAGCATATTTGAATAGCAAATCAATGGTGTGTCTAGCGCAGTTTTGCGCGGACGGATGCGCCAGTCTATCGAAATTACGCCGGACAAAAAAAAGTAGATTTCTTGCGTATCTCGTTTTGGGGATGCGGCGCATCGAAACGCATGCGCACATTTAGACTTACGCCGCGCATCTCCTGTAACGCCAGCGTAATCGCTCTGTGAATCTGGCCCTTAGGTTTTTATTATATATAATAAAAAAATAAATATATACAAATATATATGTGTGTGTGTGTGTATATATATATATTTTTATTATTTTATTATATATATATATAAAATAAAAACCTAAATATATACAAATATATAAAAGTTGATTCTTATTATAAAATATAATATATATATATATATATTAAGGGCACACGGGCGCCACCATCATGCCGCCCCCTATATTACTACTGGATAGATTCATGCATTGCATGAATCTATCCATGGCTGCCACTGCCACCCCCTATTCAGGCGTCCGACCCCTTTTCTGGCACCTGAATTACAGTGGCGGGGGTGTTTTATTTAAGCACCTGATTAGATCCATAGGCTCTGATAGGCTTCAGAAAAGGTGGACTCGAATCACAGAGTAATGCGCTCAGAGCCCACTCAGATGTGTTAGAAAACTAAATGAATATTTGCTTTTCTAACACTGAACCGCCTATCCTCCAATCAGGGATTGTGGGTCATACCCGTCACCTGATTGGCACAGACACACTCACCCCTTTTGAACGCCTAGCAGAACAGAAAAAGAAAGATAGGGGAAGCAAAGAGGACAAAGGAGCCCCCCCACAGCTCGCCGCCGTCACCCGCTGCCTGAGCCGCAGCCAAGATGGGGTACGTTCCAGGCAGACAGTGGGAGCGAGTGGGGGTCACAGAGTCTGCATATGATGGGCACAAGTGGCTGCATTTAATGGGGCACAAGTGGCTGCATATGATGGGGCACAAGTGGCTGCATATGATGGGGCACAAGTGGCTGCATATGATGGGGCACAAGTGGCTGCATATGATGGGGCACACGTGGCTGCATATGATGGGGCACACGTGGCTGCATATGATGGGGCACACGTGGCTGCTTATGATGGGGCACGAGTGGCTGCTATTGATGGGGCGTGAGTGGCTGCATATGATGGGGCACAAGTGGCTGCATTTGATGGGGCACAAGTATCTGCATTTAATGGGCGCAAGTGACTACATTTGATGGGCACGAGTGGCTGCATATGATGGGCACGAGTGGCTGCATTTAATGGGCACAAGTTGCTGCATATGATGGGGCACGAGTTGCTGCATATGATGGGGCACAAGTTGCTGCATATGATGGGGCACGAGTTGCTGCATATGATGGGGCACAAGTGACTGCATTTGATGGGCACTTGTTGCTGCATTTGATGGGGCACAAGTATCTGCATATGATGGGCACAATTGCCTGTTAATGTTAGGCCTCACAAAGCCTAGAGCCACATCTGGTTTTAAATTACATTGTTTTCCTTTAGAATTGTCATTTTGCTGTGGCACTGCTATAAACATGAGAAAGATGTGCTACTTTTCAACTCCAGTCCATTTTTTTTAAATCCAGTCCAGGTTTTTTTTTCAATCCATTCCGGGTTTTTTTCAACTCCAGTCCAGTTTTTTTTAAATCCAGTCCGGGTTTTTTTCCAACTCCAGTCCATTTTTTTAAAAAAAATCCAGTCCGGGTTTTTTTTTTCAACTCCAGTCCGTTTTTTTTTTTTAATCCATTCCGGGTTTTTTCAGCTCCAGTCCAGTTTTTTTTTTAAATCCAGTCCGGGTTTTTTTTCAGCTCCAGTCCATTTTTTTTTAAATCCAGTCCGGGTTTTTTTCCAACTCCAGTCCATTTTTTAATAAAAATCCAGTCCGGGTTTTTTTTTTCAACTCCAGTCCGTTTTTTTTTTAAATCCAGTCCGGGTTTTTTTTTCAACTCCAGTCCACTTTTTTTGTGAAATCCAGTCCGGGTTTTTTTTTCAACTCCAGTCCACTTTTTTTGTGAAATCCAGTCCGGGTTTTTTTTTCAACTCCAGTCCACTTTTTTTGTGAAATCCAGTCCGGGTTTTTTTTTCAACTCCAGTCCACTTTTTTTGTGAAATCCAGTCCGGGTTTTATTTTTGAAAAGAAAAACCCGGCCTGGATTTTTTTTAAAAAAATGGACTGGAGTTTGAAAAAAAAACCCGGACTGGATTAAAAAAAAAACTGGACTGGAGTTTGAAAAAAAACCCGGACTGGATTAAAAAAAAAAACGGACTGGAGTTGGAAAAAAACCCGGACTGGAGTTGGAAAAAAACTGGACCGGAGTTAAAAAAACCCGGACTGGATTTAAAAAAAAAACTGGACCGGAGTTAAAAAAACCTGGACTGGATTTAAAAAAAAAACTGGACTGGAGTTGGAAAAAAAACGGACTTGATATAAAAAAAAATTGACTGGAGTTGAAAAGTAGCAGATCTTTCTCATGTTTATAACTGCATGTAAATTAGAGGCTGAGCACATGGATTAGGGAGGCGTCGCCCCTGCACCCCGTATGGACAGGCCGCCACAGCAGAACAGAAGAAAGATGGGGGAAGCATAGAGGACAAATGAGCCCCCCCACTGCTCGCTGCCGTCACCCGCTGCCTGACCCGCCACCAAGATGGGGTACGTGCCAGACAGTGGGAGCGAGTGGGGGTCACAGAGGCTGCATTTGATGGGCACAAGTTGCTGCATTTGATAGGGAAAGTGGCTGCATATGGTGGGGCACGAGTGGCTTCATTTAATGGGCACAAGTGGCTACATTTGATGGGGCACAAGTGGCTGCATTTGATGGGGCACAAGTATCTGCATATGATGGGCACAAGTGGCTGCGTTTGATGGAGAAAGTGGCTGCATATGATGGGCACAAGTGGCTGCATTTAATGGGCACAAGTGGCTGCATTTGGGGCATAAATGGCTGCATATGATGGGCACAAGTAGCTGCATATGATGGGCACAAGTGGCTGCATATGATGGGCACAAGTGGCTGCATATGATGGGCACAAGTGGCTGCATATGATGGGCACGAGTAGCTGCATATGATGGGCACAAGTGGCTGCATATGATGCACACAAGTGGCTGCATATGATGGGCACAAGTGGCTGCATATGATGGGGCACAAGTCGCTGCATATGATGGGCACAAGTGGCTGCGTTTGATGGAGAAAGTGGCTGCATATGATGGGCACAAGTGGCTGCATTTAATGGGCACAAGTGGCTGCATTTGGGGCATAAATGGCTGCATATGATGGGCACAAGTAGCTGCATATGATGGGCACAAGTGGCTGCATATGATGGGCACAAGTGGCTGCATATGATGGGGCACAAGTGGCTGCATATGATGGGGCACGAGTAGCTGCATATGATGGGCACAAGTGGCTGCATATGATGGGCACAAGTAGCTGCATATGATGGGCACAAGTGGCTGCATATGATGGGCACAAGTGGCTGCATATGATGGGCACAAGTGGCTGCATATGATGGGGCACAAGTCGCTGCATATGATGGGCACAAGTCGCTGCATATGATGGGCACAAGTGGCTGCATATGATGGGCACAAGTCGCTGCATATGATGGGGCACAAGTCGCTGCATATGATGGGCACAAGTCGCTGCATATGATGGGCACAAGTGGCTGCATATGATGAGCCCAAGTGGCTGCATATGATGGGCACGAGTAGCTGCATTTAATGGGCACAAGTGGCTGCATATGATGGGCACAAGTGGCTGCATATGATGGGCACGAGTGGCTGCATACGATGGGCACGAGTGGCTGCATACGATGGGCACGAGTGGCTGCATTTAATGGGCACAAGTGGCTGCATTTAATGGGGCACAAGTAGCTGCATATGATGGGCACAAGTGGCTGCATATGATGGGGCCTAATGTCATGGAAGCCTGAATCAGACGTACACAAACAGATAAAATAATATGAACGTTTTATTGAAAACCAAACAGCAAGGTCAAAGTCCAAACTGACAATCAAAACAGCCAGAAGAGTCGTCCACCAGTGCCAGGGATGAGAGTCAGCCAAGCCGGAGTCTGTAGCCAGAGAAGTCATGAAACGAAGCCGGGAATCAGGAACCAGAAGGAACGTCTGTAAGAGCCGGGTCGGTGACCAAGAGCAAGCGGCACAATCACAGAAGGGGTATCAGACGAAAGGCCCAAGCGAGGAAATGCTGCAGCTGCCGTCTATATATATGCTGAGCAGCCAGCTCCTTCCAGTGGGAAGGAGGAGCCGCAGGGTGTGGCAGGTTACAAGAACCCCATGAAGCAAGATGGCTGCTAGCACATGTCAGTAATAAGAAGCCTGCAAAGAGGTAAGACCATGACACACTCTCAATCCTAACAGAGGGATTCAACTCAGTTATGAGGCCAGTGCCACATCCATACACTTTTTAGATTTAGAAATATCAATCATTGATCGGCAGCTGGTCACTAAAACATTCTTCAAACCCACGGATTGGAATGGCTACATTCCTGTGGACAGCTGTCACCATTCCACCTGGGTAAAGGCAGTCCCACGTGGCCAACTGCTACGCATCAGGCGAGGGGTGGACTGACAACTCATGGGGCCCCCGGGCAATAGAAGATTATGGGGCCCCCCCGGGCTTACAGATGGCCACCACACCAGGAGGCAGTGCAGAGGCGGGGCAGCTAAAATCTCTGGATTTTCACATCAAAAGCATGTCGGTTGGGAGCTGTGGTGGCTCAACGTGATTGGCACTGCGCTGACAAGCCGTTCACCTCTGCAGCCAAGGGTTCGGATCCTGGTCTCGGCTATATGTGAATTGAGTTTGGTGACCTCAGCCCGGCTCCCGGTGGGTGTGCTATGTAAGGTACGCCTGTGCTTAGTACGCCCACCCCCCCCCCACAAAAACCACCACACTTGCACGCACACGAAATTGGTTTAAAACACACGCACTTTGGCCATGCGGTCTCCTAAAATAAAGAGGCAAAGGACCTACGGGGCTGGCTGGGTGAGCTAGGGCCCCTCTACCTCATAGGGGGAGTCCCTCTGCCCCATTGGGGTCCCGTTGGGCCCCAGTTGGGCTCCCAAGAGGAGCAGGTAGGGCGGGGTGAGTGGGAGGCCCCCCTTCACACCCGCCATTGCCACCAGGGGCATGGAGAAGGATGGCAGATTGCCTCCGGGGGGAGGGTCTGCCTACTCCCAACTCCTGCAGTCCGGCTCCTCTCTCTCGAGTTCACGCACAAAATACACTTTAAAAAAATAAAAAAATAAAGCATGTCGGTTTTGGACATATCAGGGACAGATGTAAAAAAAAAAACAGATTTTTACAGACTGTCCCTGGTTTTATTGAGCCTGGAAACCCTGATGGGGCCCCCTAGTGGCATGGGGCCCTCGGGCAGTGCCCGAGAGTCCCAGTGGTCAGTCCACCCCTGCATCAGGCGCAATTGCACTGACTTGGTGGATTCCAATCACCGAGCCAGTATCCTTAAGACTCGCTTTTTGGACAAAGGCTATGATCTTAGTAATATTGACAAAGACATTAAGAAAGTGTCTCTCATTGATAGGAATTCCTTACAATCAGAACATTCTCAGCAGCCACCTGACAACAAATTCAAATGGTCTTTTGTTACATCATTTTCAGTTCAACACAAACAAAAGATATTCTGAAGCAGGGGCAAACTGACAACTCATGGGGCCCCCGGGCAATAGAAGATTATGGGGCCCCCGGGCTTACAGATGGCCACCAAGCCAGGAGGCAGTACAGAGGCGGGGCAGCTAAAATCTCGGGATTTTCACATCAAAAGCATGTAGGTTTCGGACATATCAGGGACAGATGTAAAAAAAAACTAAGATTTTTACATACTATTCCTGGTTTTATTGAGCCTGGCAACCCTGATGGGGCCCCCTAGTGGCATGGGGCCCTTGGGAAGTGCCCGAGTTCCTCAATGGTCAGTCCGCCCCTGTTCTGAAGAGACACTGGAAGGTTCTTAAAGCGGGGGTTCACCCTAAATCAACTATCTACCTTTAGATCCAGCATACTGCTGACATCTGCAGTATGCTGGTTCCCCCCCCCCCCCGCTGTACTTACTGTTTTATCCTTGTTCTCATCCGGCTGCGAGCTGATTCCCCGCGGGGAGTAGGTGTTCCTAAGACAAGACGTAGACGATTGACGTGCTGGTAAAGCGTCTCACGCCTTCCGAAAATAGACGAAGTGTGACTCGGCTTTTTTACGGCGCCTGCGCAGTCAGCTCTACACGGCAGGCGCAGCGCCGTAAACAGCCGAGTCACACTTTGTTTATTCTCGGAAGGCGCGCCAGCACATCAATCAACTACGGCTTGTCTTAGGAACGCCTACTCCCCGCGGGGAATCAGCTCGGAGCCGGATGAGAACGATAAAACGGTAAGTACAGCAAAAAAACAACAAAAACAGCATACTGCAGATGTCAGCAGTATGCTGGATCTAATGGTAGATAGTTGATTTTCAGGGTGAACCTCCGCTTTAAAAGCGATCGTGTTCTAGGCCCAGTTCTCCCAGAATCGTCAGGTGTAATCTTTAAGGAGGCACAGCCTTTAACCACTTGAGCCCCGACGCCATTGTCAATTGACGGCCTCACGGTGGCTCTGAAAATCCAACTGGACGTTAATTGACGTCCTGGATTCCTCCGGCCACTGGGCGGCGCGCGCGTGCCCGAGATGCCGATGCGCGTGCCTGGTGGTCGCGATGTCCGCCAGGTACCCGCAATCGGTAATGACAGGCAGGGACGTGGAGCTCTGTGTGTAAACGCAGAGCTCCACGTCTTGTCAGGGGAGAGAGGAGACCGATCTGTGTCCCTTGTACATAGGGACACAGCATCGGTCACCTCCCCCAGTCACCCCCCCCTCCCCCCACAGTTAGAACACTATGCAGGGAATACATTTAACCCCTTCCTCGCCCCTAGTGTTAACCCCTTCAATGCCAGTCACATTTATACAGCAATTAGTGCATATTTATAGCACTGATCGCTGTATAAATGTGATTGGCGCCAAAAATGTGTCAAAAGTGTCCGATGTGTCCGCCATAATGTCGCAGTCCCAATAAAAAAAATTGCAGATCGCCGCCATTACTAGTAAAAAAAAATACAATAATAATAATAATAATTCTGTCCCATATTTTGTAAGCGCCTATTGCGTTTTTTTTTTTACCAAAAATATGTAGAAAAATACGTATCGACCTAAACTGAGAATTTTTTTAAATTGGGATATTTATTATAGCAACAAGTAAAACATATTGGGCCGGATTCACAGAGCCCTTACGCCTGTGTAACTGGTGTTAGACTGGAGTAATTTCAAATTATGCGCGTTTTTTAGCTAGTCGAAAACCTCAAACCATGAATAGACGGCTGCGGGCTTCAATTCGACTGGATTACGCGTTCGTACGCCTTCGGATCTACGCTGCAATAAAATTGCAGCCACTGGGTGGACTTTCCGTCGTTTTCCGCGTCGGGGTATGCTAATGAGATTTTGCCGGAGATCCCAGAAATTACGATCTTCAATCGCAATCTCTTACGGCACCTTTAGTCATCTTTTATTTGCGTAACACTATACCAGATTTTTGCTGCTCTAATATTAGACAGCCCATGTTAAGTATGGCCGTCGTTCCCGCGTCGAATTTCTACGTTTTCCGACGTCTTTTATTATTTTTTACGTAAGTCGTCCGGGAATAGGAATGTTCGTAAACGCCGCTACTCAAACAACGAATTACGTAACGATGTGATTTCGCACAATGCACGGCGGGAAATTTCTGAACGGAGCATGCGCAGTTCGATCGCCGCGGGGACGCGCTTAATTTAAATGCTTCACGCCCCCTAATCGCGTATTTCGATTACGCGGCGAGAAATAGACTCCGCCGCCGTAGCGTATGGGCAAAAATCTACCAGAATTCGGTGTAGAGCCTGGGGAAATACGGCAGCGTAGAGTATTTCGATTACGCAGCGCAATATTAAGTGTATCTGAATCTGGCCCATTGTTTTTTTTTTTTCAAAATTGTTGCTTTTTTTGTTTATAGCGCAAAAAATAAAAACCAAATACCACCAAAAGAAATCTCTATTTGTGGGGAAAAAAAGGACGTCAATTTTGTTTGGGAGCCGCGTCGCACGACCGCGCAATTGTCAGTTAAAGCGACGCAGTGCCGGAAGCTGAAATTTCACCTGGGCGGGAGGGGGGTATATGTGCCCAGTAAGCAATAGTGTTGCTCACGAATATTCGCATTGCGAATATTCGTTGCGAATATTGCATATTCGAGTATTCGCGAATAAATCGAATATCGCGGTGAATATTCGCTATTGCGAATATTCTTATTTTTTCAAATTTATTTTTAAAACAGATCACATCCTAGTGATCTCCATCGACGTCTAAGCATTGCTGGTATGATTAGAGACCCTGGGCCGAGTAGCTGAGGCGATCCTTTTATGTTGCCGAATATTCGCATTACGAATATTCGCGAATACTTTCTCTGCCCTTCTGTGTTTTGTGTATAAAAAACAAAAAATAAATAAAAAAAAATAGCTTTAGTTTAGTCATATAAGTTTGTGTAAGTAGAGTTAGTGTGTTTAGTGCCTATTAGTTTAGTAATCCAGGAAATGATCTCCGTTTTCGCGTGTTGACGAGAATTTCGCAATCAATTTCGCATTTGCATTTGCGAAATTTTGCGAATTTTTTTTTTTTTGATAAAATATCACGAATATTCGATATTAACGAATATTTCACGAATATTCTTCTATATATTCGTGAAATATCGCGAAATCGAATATGGCGTATTCCGCTCAACACTGGTAAGCAAGTGGTTAAGTCGTTTTATTGCCCCTAATGTGATTGATGCACCCGTCAAACCCATTTTCTTTCAGGACCTGAAAGGATACTACCCATGTAAAAAATTTAATGTAAGCTTACATAACATTTGCGGTAAAAGAAGATCCAAATCTTTTGAATCTTTTTCTACCGGCCAACAATACCAAATGAAACATTTTACCACATGCTCTACTCCCGGGGTGGCAAACTCAAATTCATCGGGGGCCGCATCAGCAGTATGGTTGCCCTCAAAGGGCCGGTTGTATAGGACTATGCGTATACTCTTTTTTTATCATAATTGCGCTACATACACAGTGCATGGGTCAGGATTGCTCTACGTACACAGTGCATAAGTCAGGATTGCTCTACGTACACAGTGCATAAGTCAGGATTGCTCTACGTACACAGTGCATAAGTCAGGATTGCTCTACGTACACAGTGGAGGGGTCAGGATTGCTCTACGTACACAGTGCACGGGTCAGGATTGCTCTACGTACACAGTGCACGGGTCAGGATTGCTCTACGTACACAGTGCACGGGTCAGGATTGCTCTACGTACACAGTGCACGGTCAGGATTGCTCTACGTACACAGTGCACGAGTCAGGATTGCTCTACGTACACAGTGCACGAGTCAGGATTGCTCTACGTACACAGTGCACGAGTCAGGATTGCTCTACGTACACAGTGCACGGGTCAGGATTGCTCTACGTACACAATGCACGGGTCAGGATTGCTCTACGTACACAGTGCACGGGTCAGGATTGCTCTACGTACACAGTGCACGGGTCAGGATTGCTCTACGTACACAGTGCACGGGTCAGGATTGCTCTACGTACACAGTGCACGGGTCAGGATTGCTCTACGTACACAATGCACGTGTCAGGATTGCTCTACGTACACAGTGCACGGGTCAGGATTGCTCTACGTAAACAGTGCACGGGTCAGGATTGCTCTACGTAAACAGTGCACGGGTCAGGATTGCTCTACGTACACAGTGCACGGGTCAGGATTGCTCTACGTAAACAGTGCACGGGTCAGGATTGCTCTACGTACACAGTGCACGGGTCAGGGTTGCTCTACGTACACAGTGCACGGGTCAGGATTGCTCTACGTACACAGTGCACGAGTTAGGATTGCTCTACGTACACAGTGCACGGGTCAGGATTGCTCTACGTACACAGTGCACGAGTTAGGATTGCTCTACGTACACAGTGCACGGGTCAGGATTGCTCTACGTACACAATGCACGGGTCAGGATTGCTCTACGTACACAGTGCACGGGTCAGGATTGCTCTACGTACACAGTGCACGGGTCAGGATTGCTCTACGTACACAGTGCACGGGTCAGGATTGCTCTACGTACACAGTGCACGGGTCAGGATTGCTCTACGTACACAGTGCACGTGTCAGGATTGCTCTACGTACACAGTGCACGTGTCAGGATTGCTCTACGTACACAGTGCACGGGTCAGGATTGCTCTACGTACACAGTGCACGAGTTAGGATTGCTCTACGTACACAGTGCACGAGTTAGGATTGCTCTACGTACACAGTGCACGGGTCAGGATTGCTCTACGTACACAGTGCACGAGTTAGGATTGCTCTACGTACACAGTGCACGGGTCAGGATTGCTCTACGTACACAGTGCACGGGTCAGGATTGCTCTACGTACACAGTGCACGAGTTAGGATTGCTCTACGTACACAGTGCACGGGTCAGGATTGCTCTACGTACACAGTGCACGAGTTAGGATTGCTCTACGTACACAGTGCACGGGTCAGGGTTGCTCTACGTACACAGTGCACGGGTCAGGATTGCTCTACGTACACAGTGCACGGGTCAGGATTGCTCTACGTACACAGTGCACGAGTTAGGATTGCTCTACGTACACAGTGCACGGGTCAGGATTGCTCTACGTACACAGTGCACGAGTTAGGATTGCTCTACGTACACAGTGCACGGGTCAGGATTGCTCTACGTACACAATGCACGGGTCAGGATTGCTCTACGTACACAATGCACGGGTCAGGATTGCTCTACGTACACAGTGCACGGGTCAGGATTGCTCTACGTACACAGTGCACGGGTCAGGATTGCTCTACGTACACAGTGCACGGGTCAGGATTGCTCTACGTACACAGTGCACGGGTCAGGATTGCTCTACGTACACAGTGCACGGGTCAGGATTGCTCTACGTACACAGTGCACGAGTTAGGATTGCTCTACGTACACAGTGCACGGGTCAGGATTGCTCTACGTACACAATGCACGGGTCAGGATTGCTCTACGTACACAGTGCACGGGTCAGGATTGCTCTACGTACACAGTGCACGGGTCAGGGTTGCTCTACGTACACAGTGCACGGGTCAGGATTGCTCTACGTACACAGTGCACGGGTCAGGATTGCTCTACGTACACAGTGCACGGGTCAGGATTGCTCTACGTACACAATGCACGGGTCAGGGTTGCTCTACGTACACAGTGCACGGGTCAGGATTGCTCTACGTACACAATGCACGGGTCAGGGTTGCTCTACGTACACAATGCACGGGTCAGGATTGCTCTACGTACACAGTGCACGGGTCAGGATTGCTCTACGTACACAGTGCACGGGTCAGGGTTGCTCTACGTACACAGTGCACGGGTCAGGATTGCTCTACGTACACAATGCACGTGTCAGGATTGCTCTACGTACACAGTGCACGGGTCAGGATTGCTCTACGTACACAGTGCACGGGTCAGGATTGCTCTACGTAAACAGTGCACGGGTCAGGATTGCTCTACGTAAACAGTGCACGGGTCAGGATTGCTCTACGTACACAGTGCACGGGTCAGGATTGCTCTACGTAAACAGTGCACGGGTCAGGATTGCTCTACGTACACAGTGCACGGGTCAGGGTTGCTCTACGTACACAGTGCACGGGTCAGGATTGCTCTACGTACACAGTGCACGAGTTAGGATTGCTCTACGTACACAGTGCACGAGTTAGGATTGCTCTACGTACACAGTGCACGGGTCAGGATTGCTCTACGTACACAATGCACGGGTCAGGATTGCTCTACGTACACAGTGCACGGGTCAGGATTGCTCTACGTACACAGTGCACGGGTCAGGATTGCTCTACGTACACAGTGCACGGGTCAGGATTGCTCTACGTACACAGTGCACGGGTCAGGATTGCTCTACGTACACAGTGCACGGGTCAGGATTGCTCTACGTACACAGTGCACGGGTCAGGGTTGCTCTACGTACACAGTGCACGGGTCAGGGTTGCTCTACGTACACAGTGCACGGGTCAGGGTTGCTCTACGTACACAGTGCACGGGTCAGGATTGCTCTACGTACACAGTGCACGGGTCAGGGTTGCTCTACGTACACAGTGCACGGGTCAGGGTTGCTCTACGTACACAGTGCACGGGTCAGGATTGCGCCTAAAAATTCCTCACATCTGTACCCTCTCCTACCTTCCTACCTGGACCAGCTCTGGTACCTCCCTGTATAGGCGGCTCCCTCCCTTTGTATTGGGCTATAGTACCTTTTTATTGGGCTATAGTGGTACCATCCCCCTGTGGGCGGATCTCCTGTGCTATCAGTACTTTGCTTCTTTTTTTTATTACCATAACTGTAAAATAGCAGCACACAGTTTATTAAGAAGAGCCAGAGGATGCAGCCTGCTGGATGGGGGGGGGGGGGAAACTGCCCAAAAAACTGCCAGTAATCTCTGCCACAATGAAGATTCAGTGGCATGCAAAAAAGCCGGCATCGCTGGCTGGAAGGACTGGGGAGGCGGGGTGGAGGTGGAGACGGGGGTGGAGGCGGACACCAGAGCGGCATTGTAAGCCGACATAGCTGCAGAAAGAGCTGAGGTGGCGGTGGAGGTGGAGACAGGGCGGAGGGGGAGGCGGGCACCAGAGCGGCATTGTAAGCCATCATGGCTGCAGAAGAGCGGAGGCGGGGGCGGAGACAGAGCGGCACAGTAAGGGGAATATGTAATGCCTGCTCAGACTGGCCACACCGCTCGCTGGAATCCCAACCTGGCAAAATGAGGAGGCTGCTGTGCAGGACGCATTACAAGGTCCGGTGGGCCGGATACGGCCCGCGGGCCTTGTGTTTGCCACCCCTGCTCTACCTGTTATATTGTTTATTTGATCACATGTCCGTGTCATAAACAGTATGAAGGACGCACGATACGCACGTTTTCTGTGAGAGTTAAAGGGGTGTTCCAGGCCTTTTTTGTGTTTATTAAAAGTCAGCAGCCACAAAAAGTGTAGCTGCTGGCTTTCAATAAACACGCGCTCACCTGCTCCACATTCCAGCGACGCGCCGGCCGGGGCTCCGCTCCTCTCCCCCCCCCCTCCCTGGCTGGCGTCTTCATCCTAAGTGTGGGCACCCGACCATGACCGCTTTTGGCTTCACGGCCAGGCACCCACTGCATCCGATTGGACAGGCGATCACCTAAAGAGAGGGGCTGCAGTAAGGCGATTAAGATATTCGCCTTACCAATCCCTCGGCTGCATATATGGGGAGACATGTCTGCATTTATGGGGGGACATGTCTGCATTTATGGGGGGACATGGCTGCATTTATGGGGGGACATGGCTGCATATATGGGGAGACATGGCTGCATATATGGGGGGCACATGGCTGCAAATATGGGGGGGACATGGCTGCAAATATGGGGAGACATGGCTGCATATTTGGGGGGACATGGCTGCATATTTGGGGGGACATGGCTGCATATTTGGGGGGACATGGCTGCATATTGGGGGGGACATGGCTGCATATATGGGGGGGACATGGCTGCATATATGGGGGGGACATGGCTGCATATATGGGGGGGACATGGCTGCATATATGGGGGGACATGGCTGCATTTATGGGGGGACATGGCTGCATTTATGGGGGGACATGGCTGCATTTATGGAGGGACATGGCTGCATATATGGGGGGGCATATATGGGGGGACATGGCTGCATATATGGGGGGACATGGCTGCATATATGGGGGGACATGGCTGCATTTATGGGGGGATATGGCTGCATTTATAAGGGGAACATGGCTGCATTTGTGGGAGACATTTAAAAAAAGTATCGGTATTCGGTATCGGCGAGTACATGAAATAAAGTATTGGTACTTGTACTCGGTCCTAAAAAAGTGGTATTGGGACAACCCTAATATATAATGAATGAATGACTTGTATAGCGCAAAGCATGCGAACTGAATCGCCTCTGGTTCATATGGTTCATATTCATTATTAGCACGGTGGTCTTTACATATCATTTACAGTTGACTTATTGTTATGTACTTATGTCCATGCCTTTTTAATAATGATATATGCGGGGGGTTCTGATTCCCCCTGGTCCCTTCTTTGGTTTCAGCATCACTGGGAAGGAGCTTCCAGAGCACAAGTAGAGGGACGGGATAGGTGATTGCGGTCTGCGTGCAGATACGCAGCACTGTTATCCCTTCAGAATCTTTCCCCGCCTACGATACACGGCAGTGATGACGCTCCTTGTTTTCCCGGTATTGGCCAATAGAATGCGATCCTCGCCGCCTTGACCTCGGGAGGTCACGTGGTTCATTCCCACCTATGATTCGCTACTCCGGGTTGTGCGCATTCAGTTGCCACAGTAACACCCACAGCCCATGTGTTGCCATATTCTGCTCCCTATCGTACAATGCTCCGGAAATCACGTGGCGGCCAACTGCGCATGCGCGATGCGTTCCCATGGATTTACGACAGTGTACACACCAGCGAACCCGGCATTCAGGGCGACGTGGACTTAGAGGAAAGTGGCCAGTTGGCTCCGCTCGCTCGGCCTCCTGGCTCTTTTTTTAACATCCTCCAATCCACGGGCATGTTAAGGAATGAGCCTGGATGCCGACCGAGGTTTCGCTGGTGTGTACTGTCGTAAATCCATTGGAACGCATCACAATTGCGATTGGAACGCGTCGCGCATGCGCAGTTGGCCGCCACAAGACTTCCGGATCATTGTACGATGGGGAGCCGAATATGACAACTCACCAGACTTTACCTATTTCAGGAAGGAGGCTTGGTTGTATCCAGGCAACGGCGTCTGTGAGGAGACGATGAACGTCACTCTCTCCTTTTTGTTACGCCGATATGCGCCTCCAGCGGCGACGCTGGACAATGCAACTTTTTAGTTCATGCTGACTTCCAAGCATTTGCGCCGTCCATTCTGAGCATATGGCGGTGGGTTTAGCTGATTCTTCACCCCATTGGCTATGTGGGATTCTGTTCTGATTGGCTGGCGTCGATGAGGCTTGAGGTGCAAACCACTTGCCACTTCCTGAATAGGTACACGGCCTCTTCCAATTAATCAGAAATCGTTTCCTTTATAAGCGCAGAGTTTGTAGGCACAGATACACCCCAGTTGAAGTTCAGTAGAAGGAATCATGTCGGGTTTCTCTGCCTGCCCTTGTTTTTATCCCGTGATCACGTTTTTTCTATTGTACATTTTTTTTTTTTTGCTGTACATTTTTTTTTTAAATCTATTTTTGACCTACGCCACGAGGAGGCTTTCTTTTTTTCTTTTTTCCTTTGATGTGAGTTTCAACACCTTGGTTGCTCTCCATGTGATGGGACACAACACCCACCTCTCCACCACGCTGCCGAATATTTGCTGGATTCTTGGACTACCCTTTGGAGTCATTTCCTGGTCATCCCGTGGAAGGAGCTTCTGACGGAGCGGGCACAACTCACACGCTGTTTAGACTCACCACTCACGTGGGGTTGGGGGGGGTCCACACCGCACGGTAAGTGTACCCATCTTCTCTTCTTTGGTGGCGGCCTCACAAGTTTCCAGTGGTGAAATCCCTGCATGACGTCTTGATCCATCAGATTCACATGGATTATTGATGGACTGTGTTCCTTGTCTTCTCATATGAACATTCATTTTGTTTATCCGATGGACCGTTTCAGCAGACATCTCCGCTCGTGTGTATGGGCTAGCGGACAGATTTCTCCACCCGACAGATTTCAAAGCATGCTTTGAAATCTATCCGGTGGGAATCTGTCCGCCCGACGTGTCTGCTGGTTAGTACACTTACCAGCAGACATGTCGGCCCCCACCGCCGCCGAATGGATTCGGCGCATGCGTGGAAGTGTTTTACTTCCTGGTGCGTGACGTAGCGGTGACGTGGCGGCGTCAACGTCACCGCCGCGTCACCGACACATCACCGCGCCGTCTGCCGGCGGGGAATTTGATCCGATGGTGTGTACACGCCATCGGATCAAACTCCAGATCGGACATATCTGATGGAAATGGTCCGCGGACCGTTTTCATCGGATATGTCCGATCGTGTGTACGAGGCCTTATACATTGTCTCAGTCACAGCAACCATGCATTTTATAACAGTGTCGCGTGCCACTTGTTTTATTATCACTGTTATGGTTGATTTATGAGCTTGTTTTGTATATGAGCTGTTCATACACATTTGGTCATTTCTCTTTGACATTTATGCTAATAGCGCCGCACTTTAACCACTTGCTTACTGGGCACATATACCCCCCTCCTGCCCAGGTGAAATTTCAGCTTCCGGCACTGCGTCGCTTTAACTGACAATTGCGCGTTCGTGCGACAATATTTGTTACTTGTTGCTATAATAAATAGCCCAAATTAACCACTTAAGACCCGGACCAAAATGCAGGTAAAGGACCAGGCCCCTTTTTGCGATTCGGCACTGCGTTGATTTAACTGACAATTGCGCGGTCGTGCGACGTGGCTCCTAAACAAAATTTGCGTCCTTTTCTTCCCACAAATAGAGCTTTCTTTTGGTGGTATTTGATCACCGCTACGGTTTTTATTTTTTGCGCTATAAACAAAAGACAATTTTGAAAAAAAAAAATACAATATTTTTAACTTGTTGCTATAATAAATAGCCCAATTTAACCACTTAAGACCCGGACCATTATGCAGGTAAAGGACCAGGCCCCTTTTTGCGATTCGGCATTGCGCCGCTTTAACTGACAATTATACCCCCCCTTCGTGCCCAGGTGAAATTTCAGCTTCCGGCACTGCTTCGCTTTAACTCACAATTGCGCGGTCGTGCGACGCGGCTCCCGAACAAAATTTGCGTCCTTTTTTCCCCACAAGTAGAGCTTTATTTTGGTGGTATTTGATCGCCTCCTGCGATTTTTTTTTTTTGCGCTATAAACAAAAATAGAGCGACATTTTTGAAAAAAAAAAAATCTATATTTTTTGACTTTTTGTTATAAGAAAAATCAAACTAAATTTTAGTCAAACATTTAGGCCAAAATGTATTCAGCCACATGTCTGTAGTAAAAAAAAAAAAAAAATCGCCAAAAAAAAAAAATAGCTACCTAGCGGGAACAGCGACACTAATACATCGATCAGAAAAAATGACCGCTTAGTGATGCTGGCAATAGGGAGTGAAAGGGTTAAAGAGGAGTTCCACCCAAAAAAACTACTTTTCTTTAATCCCCTCCCCCTTCCATGCCACATTTGTCATGTAATTTTTTTTGGGGGGGGGGGGAGTGGGGGCTTCAGTAGGAGTGGGACTTCCTGTCCCACTTCCTGCTTCTGCCGAGGGGCTGGTTAGGCGATTAAGCCTTAATCGCCTACACCATCCCCTCCCTGTAGGTGATCACATGGGACACTGACAGGTCCCATGCGATCGCTTCTCCAATCAGCGGCGAGCCGCGCCGTGCGCGCATGCGCAGTGCGGCTCGCGCATGCGCAGTGGGTGCCCGTCCGTGAAGCCGACGGCTGTCAAGGCTGGGTGCCCACAGTCGCGATGGAGACGCCGGCTGGGGAGGGGGGGAGAGGAGCGGACCCCCGGTCGGCGCGTCGCTGGAATGCAGGAGCAGGTAAGTGAGTGTTTATTAAAAGCCAGCAGATACACTTTTTGTAGCTGCTGACTTTTAATAAACACAATTTTGGGCTGGAACACCCCTTTAACAAGGGGTTAAAACTTTATTAGGGGGGGTACGGGGGCTACCCTGGACCTAACACTGCCTGTCGCACTGCCTGTCGCACTGCCTGTCGCACTGCCTGTCGCACTGCCTGTCGCACTGCCTGTCACACTGACACTAACTGCAGTTATCATACATATGATCACTGTATTCAGTGACACTGTGACAGGGGGAGGGGGGGGTGATCGCAAGAGGTAAAGTGTGCCTGTGTGTACTGGTGTCAGTGTAGTGTTGTGCAGACTTACTTGTGATGTGATCTCTCCTCAGCCGCGGTTGAAAATACCGCCGAGAGCAGAGATCACATCACTTCCCTCTTCCTGTGTTTACACAGGAGGAGGAAGTGACACACAGGCGAGCGTGCAGATTGGCTGGGATTGGCTCATCCCGGATCGCTCATACAGCCGCGGGGACCCTCGCATTTACCAGGGGGGGGGGGGGGGGTCCCGATCGGACCCACGTCAAGGCAACCATGTACAGGTACGTTGATGTGCCTGTCCGTGCAATTCTGCCGACGTAAATGTACATGCGGCGGTCCTTAACCACTTAAGGACCCCTGCACGCACATATACGGCCACAGAATGGCTCGTACAGGCACAAGGGCGTAAATTTACGTCCCCGCCTTCGTGCGGTTCGGGGGTCACATCGGGACCCCTCCGCGGCGTGCGGGGGTCTCCCTGCCTCTGGGAGCGATCGCCGACGAGCGGGCGGATGTCCGTGATTTCCGCCCCCCCGCGATCGCTCCCAGCCAATGGGAGCGCGCTCCCATCGTGTCATTTCCTCCTCCTGTGTTTACACAGGAAGGAGGAAATGATGTATTCTCTCATCGCAGCGCTGTTTCCCAGCGCTGCTGATGAGAGAAGACATCACAAGTAAGTGTGCACCAACACAACACTGACACACACTCACATAGGCATATTAACCCCTTGTGATCGCCCCCCCCCACCCCCCTGTCACAGTGTCACTGAATGCAGTGATCTAATCACTGCATTTAGTGTCAGTGTGACAGGCAGTGTAAAAAACAGTTAGTGTTAGTGTCAGGGTAGCCCCCCCACCCCCCCTAATAAAGTTTTAACCCCCTGATCACTGCCCTAGTTAACCCTTTCACTCCCTATTGCCAGCGTCACTAAGCGATCATTTTTCTGATCGCTGTATTAGTGTCACTGTTCCCGCTAGGTAGCTATTTTTTTTTTTATTGCGATTTTTTTTTTTTACTAAAGACATGTGGCTGAATTAATTTTGGCCTAAATGTTTTACTAAAATTTAGTTTATTTGATTTTTTTTTATAACAAAAAGTAAAAAAATTGTGTTTTTTTTCAAAATTGTGGCTCTATTTTAGTTTATAGCGCAAAAAATAAAAATCGCAGAGGCGATCAAATACCACCGAAAGAAAGCTCTATTTGTGGGAAGAAAAGGACGCAAATTTTGTTTGGGAGCCACGTCGCACGACCGCGCAATTGTCTGTTAAAGTGACGCAGCGCTGAATTGTAAAAACACCTTGGGTCATTTAGCAGCGTATGTGTCCGGGTCTTAAGTGGTTAAGGGGTTACATATTTTTGGTAAAAAAAAAAAAAAAAAAATCGCAATAAGCGAGTGGTTTGCGCAAAAGTTATAGCGCCTACAAAGTAGGGGACAGAATTTTTTTTTGTATTTTTTTTTTTTTACTAGAAATGGCGGCGATCTGCGATTTTTATTGGGACTGCGACGTTATGGCGGACACATAGGACACATTTTTGGCGCCATTCACATTTATACTGGCTATAAATATGCACTAATTACTGTATAAATGTGACTGGCATTGAAGGGGTTAACACTAGGGGAGGGGTTAAATTTATTCCCTACATAGTGTTCTAACTGTGGGGGGAGGGGGGGGGGTGACCGATCTGTGTCCCTACGTACAAGGGACACAGATCGGTCTCCTCTCCAGAGACAGGACGCTGTTTCTGTGTAAAACGGCAATGAGAGATCATCTCATATGTTCATTGGCCGCGCAGATCCCATAGCCACTCTGATTGGCCGTTTGCTGCGATCTGTGATTGGCTGTGTCCAAGGGACACGGCCAACACAGAATTTCATCGCTGCGCACTCGGGGAATGCCAAAAGGGGAGGCCGTCATTCGGCTATAGCGCGGATCTCAAGTAGGTAATATATTTCACTTTTGTCACAAATTTTTCCAGTTTGCTGGTGCAGGCAGCTTCACTTCACTTTTTTTAGGCAGCGCAGAAATATACCCCTTTTTTTCAGTGATAAGTAGTAACTAGGGTTCCCTCCGATACCGAGTATTTGCGGGAGTACTTGTACTCGCACAAATGCTCCCGATGCCTCTGCCGATACTTTTTTTGTATTTATCAACATGTCCTGTGAAAATTATTTTTACTACTGCGTGACTAGCAAACAAAACATTTTTACTCATTTTTATTCTTTTATAATGTCTTGGGTTAGAGTTCTTCATAATTCTAAAGAAAATATCCTTAGTCTGTACTGTGGTTTAAAAACTGTCACATGACATTTAAAAAAAGTATCGGTATTCGGTATCGGCGAGTACATGAAAAAAAAGTATGGGTACTTGTACTCGGTCCTAAAAAAGTGGTATCGGGACAACCCTAGTAGTAACCTCTAGCAACCAATCAATGAGTGGTAATAATGTGCACAGTAACCTGTAGCAACCAATCAGTGAGCGGGTAATATATATATATATGTTTACTGATATTTGATTAAAGAGTAATTGGTTAGAGAAAATTCTAGACACTGTAAATTCAAAGTTCGTAAGATTTAAGACTCTTAATGTATGTAATTTATACAATTAATTTCTATCGCTTGATTTTTTTTTTTTTTTAGCATTTTGGGGGTGAGCGGGGCCTCATATCTAACATTTGCCTAAGGCCTCACAAAGCCTAGAGCCGCATTTGGTTTGAAATGACATTTTTTTCCTTTAGAATTGTCATGTTGCTATGGCACTGCTATTAACATGATGTGCTACTTTTCCAAATCCAGACCATTTTTTTTTTTTTATAAATCCAGTCCAGGTTTGTATTTTCAACCCCAGTCTGGGTTTTTTCTCAATTCTAGTCCAGATATTTTTTAAATCCAGTCCGTTTTTTTTTTTAACTCCAGTCCAGGTTTTTTTAAATCCAGTCCGGGTTGTTTTTTTTCTACTCCAGACCATTTTTTTTTAAAATCCAGTCCGTGTTTTTTTTTTAAATCCAGTCCGTGTTTTTTTTTTAAATCCAGTCCGTGTTTTTTTTTTAAATCCAGTCCGTGTTTTTTTTTCAACCCCAGTCCATTTTTTTTAAACCCCAGTCCATTTTTTATAAACCCAGTCCATTTTTTATAAACCCAGTCCAGTTTTTTTAAATCCAGTCCAGTTTTTTTTTTTAAATCCAGTCCGGGTTTTTTTTAAATCCAGTCCGGGTTTTTTTTCTCAATCCAGTCCGGGTTTTTTTTTCTCAATCCAGTCCGGGTTTTTTTTTCTCAATCCAGTCCGGGTTTTTTTCAACTCCAGTCCGGGTTTTTTTCAACTCCAGTCCGGGTTTTTTTCAACTCCAGTCCGGGTTTTTTTCAACTCCAGTCCGGGTTTTATTTAAAAAAGAAAAACCCGGACTGGATTTTTTTTAAAAATGGACTGGAGTTTTAAAAAAAAAACCCGGACTGGAGTTTTAAAAAAAAAACCCGGACTGGAGTTTTAAAAAAAAAACCCGGACTGGAGTTTTAAAAAAAAAACCCGGACTGGAGTTGAAAAGTAGCACATCTTTCTCATGTTTATAACTGCATGTAAATTAGAGGCTGAGCACATGGATTAGGGATTATGGGCGCAAGTGGCTGCATATGATGGGCGCAAGTGGCTGCATATGATGGGCGCAAGTGGCTGCATTTGATGGGCGCAAGTGGCTGCATTTGATGGGCGCAAGTGGCTGCATTTGATGGGCGCAAGTGGCTGCATTTGATGGGCGCAAGTGGCTGCATTTGTTGGCTAACAGGCAAAACACTAAAGCAATGATGCAAACAAGGGAGGGGTTATATACCTTTCCAGCAGCCAGCATCAGGTTGAGCCTAATTACTGGGAACTGCTGGGAGACACCCGCTGATAGAGATGGGAAGGAGAGACAGTCCAGATAGTGTTAGCAGACAGTACAGAGTCCCCGCAACTTGCAAGTGGATTATGGTCCCACATATCCAGAGCGCCATTCTTCTTCCTGATGCTGGCCTCTCCCCTTCCTTCCTCTACTATTCCATTGTAGCTCTGGCTGTATGTTTAGGGTTGTTGTCCTGCTGGAAGGTGAACCTCCCTCCATTCTCAAGTCTTTTGAAGACTCTAACAGGTTTTCTTCTAAGATTGCCCTGAATTTGTCTCCATCCATTTTCCTATCAACTCTGATCAGCTGACCTGTCCCTGCCGAAGAAAAGCATCCCCACCACATGATGCTGCCACCACCATGTTTCACGGTGGGGATGGTGTGTTCAGGGTGATGTGCAGTGTTAGTTTTCCGCCACACATAGCATTTTGCTTTTAGGCCAAAAAGTTACATTTTTGTCTCATGTGACCAGATCACCTCCTTCCACGTGTTTGCTGTGTCCCCAGTGTCGATCCTGACCTCCCTGGGGCCCTAAAAAAAATCTGCTAAGGGGCCCTCTACCTGAATTGACAGAGGGCATGAGTGCAGTATGCAGCTAGCTGGCAATTGGCTGCCACCATGTATGTTAGCTATCTTCGAGATAAGAAGGTTGGCATGTACGATCGATCTCCAGAACTACCCCACTGCCTCCCAATACCCTGATTATGGGGGATACCCTGGACTGAGTTTAGAGACTCCAGCGCCTTCTTATGGATACTCACGCTGAATCACACCCTATCAGCAGGCCCGTCGCTACAGGACAGGCAAAACAAACAATTGCTTGGGGCCCCGAGCTGACCAGGGGCCCCCAACTTCCCCATCCCAGGCTGTAGCATGGCCAAGCTCCTCTTCCTTTCTCCTGGAGTCCTGTCAGTCCGGCTGGGTACCGTGCGTGGTACAGGAGATTCAGTTTCCCTTTGCCGGCTGGACTGACAGGAAGTGCACACTGAGTGCTCACTTCCTTTCAGTCCAGCCGGGAACACAGGAAAATAAATCTCCTGTACCGCATGGTTCCCTGGCCCGGCCCGGGCACTATCTGATAGGGGACTGGGGACCCATAATGTAAGAACACCGGACTGACAGGAGGAAGAGGAGCTCAGCCACGCTACAGTGGCAGCCTCCAGGGAAGAAGGGGAGGTGAGAATAGAAAAACATAGGGACTAGGGAGGGGGGGGGGTAAGAACATGGGTGTAAAAAATTAGTGTAGCACTAACGTAGGCTTTGTGTGTGTGGGGGGGTGCTTGGGGGGGCCCCATTTTGCTTGGGGCCCCCAAATTCTTTTAAACCGCCCTGCCTATGCCCCCCCCCCCCCAAGGAAGACTGGTGCGATCCTGCCTACTCATCAGCACATACTCCCATAAACCCTTCACCAGGGGGCAGCCTAGGCTACAGTCCTGTGCCTGACTACTCAACTGGACAGAGCCAAGGGCCACCCTGTGTTGGGGTGCTGCAGGCTGGGCATCAGCCTCCAGTCTCTCCAGGGGTGGCAGAGGGCCACAGGAGGCATCACTATGAGTGGATGAGGAAGCCGGGCACACATGAAAACTTGGGTGATGCACAAATCTTATCTCCCTATAAAGCTCATGTATAGATTCTAGAAATCAATGTAATGTAGGTGTATTCATTTATTTCTCCTTTTACCAGACAAGTACAATGCAAATCATAATGGTGTTCTATTGCAGTGATACATTTTTCAAATATTTTACTTTTATGTATTCTGACCAAGGATCAATTAAACTATAAGGGCCAGATTCATCAAGAGTTACGCCGGCGTATCTCGAGATACGCCGCGTAAGTGTAAATATGCGACGTCGTATCTATGCGCCGTACCCACAAATATAGATACACCTGAAAATAGGCTTCCTCCGACCGACCTAACTTTCCTACGCCGGCGTATCGTAGGCGCATATTTACGCTGGACGCATCTGGCGCTCCCATTGATTTCCTCTTCAAATATGCAAATGAGGGCGATACGCCGATTCCCGAACGTACGCGCGCCCGGCGCAGGCTACGCGCGGTGCGCGTAAGTCGTCTGTCCGGCGTAAAGTTATTCCAACAAATAGCTGGTTTATCTTTTCACCAGATGTGCACAGGTCAGCTGGAGAGCAGCTCCAGCAGCACCGTTACGGACGAGCTGAGCAAACTGAGCAACCACACTTGCAGGACAACACATCTGTCTGCCAACATGCCAGGGGCAGCCGTGGTCCTAGCACTACTAATGGGTCCACCGGTAAGGTAACATTTTTTTTGATCCTATATACGGATGTGGCCCATGTGAGTGCAATCCCTTTGTTTTTTCTTATCCCTCTTATCTTCCCAGCCCATCCCTCCCCTTGCCTCATCACTTTCTTTTTTACATTGATACACCTGTAAGGAGGAGGAGGGCACGTGAGAGGATATACCGCACGCGCATGAGCCTCTTTGGCATGGGTGATGAGGAGGTGTGAAAAAGGGAGAGTATAGTCTCAGTTATTCAATTTCGGACAATAAATTTAAAATGTACCAGCATCCCGAAATATTTGAGAACAAGGGGGAGGGACCAACTAGATGGAGACAGCAAAGCTGCTTGACACTAAACTGGTCTATACTATATCGATCGGTATGGGTTTGGTTGGGATTTTCAAGGTACTTGTAGAGAGACGTAATTCATATAAAAATAGGTTTATTACAAAAAGAACAATACATCAATAATAAAAAGATGGGACAGGCCCCACAGTTCGGACACAGTAAGGTGTTTGTTAAGATAACACAAAACAAAGCAAAACCGTATTGGTCAGATGCGTGGAGCCAATCTGCGACCTCGACCGGTTTCGCGGTTGATACCGCTTCTTCAGGACGATCTACATAAAATACATATATTTATGAAGAAGGACAAGCAAGATTTACATAAATGTACACATTTTAAGAAACAAAGCAGCAAGACCAGTGTTAGACTGACTGTGAAGATATACTCACATGGGATGGCAGGTGGCCCGGAATGAGCAGACAACAAGCGTGTCCCCCAAACAAAACAAAGAATACAAAATGGCTCGCGCCGGGGAAGCTGACAAAAGCTCTGAAGGGTAAAAAGTTGCAAAAAATAATGCTTTTAGGTATGCAGCAACTAGATGTAATAAGGGACACCACGGGAGAGGGGGTGGGGGAAGGAGAAAGAGAGGGACTAGGTGAGAAAAAGTGAGGGATGGTGGGGGAAGGATGGCCAAGGATAGAAGGAAGGAGAGAGGGGATTGTGGGATAGAAGGAACAGGGTTGGAAGAAAGGAACCAGGGGGAGAAGAGGGGTACAGGTAAAAAAGACCAGGTAGGAAATAAGAGGGACATGTGGGGGAAGGTGGCATGAAAAGGATAGGGGGGTGGAGAAGGGGAGAAGGGGGGATGGGGAAGAAAAGAAAGGAAGTGGGGGGAGCAAGTTCAGGAAGGATTGGTGGTGGACAGAGGGGGGGGGGAGGGAAGGAGGGAGGGGGGGGGGAAGGGAAAGGGGGGGGGAGAAAAGAGAGAGAGCCGGAATAGGGGAAGGGAGGCTTTGGGCACCATGAAGGAAGGCGTCATATCTCTCCATGGCAGAGATGAGGGCTGACATCTCCTGTTGGTTAAAATTTTTCTTCCTCCTCTGCCTGCGGGGAACGTTGGTAGCCATCGGCAAGCAAAAAATACCTTGCTCGGGGGGGGGGGGGGGGAGCAGGAAGACGGTACGCCGGCGTATCCCAGGAAGTTGGGCTGGCGTAGTTGTGAGCATGCACACAGGGAAGCGATCATGCGTCTACGTCACTGCGCATGCTCCATGGATTATACGCCGGGCATAAGTCTCTGTGCCAGGCTCAGGCCATCATTTGCCTAAGGTCACACCCACTTCCGCTTGCGCCTTCACATTTAAGTTACGCCGGCGCAACGTTGTGAGCAAGTGCTTGGTGAATACTGTACTTGCTTCACTAGTTTGCGTCGGCGGAACGTATATGCGCTGCGCTACGCCGGCACAAGTATGCGCCCATCTACCTGAATCTGGCCCTAAATATATTATTACACTTGTAATACGGACACATATATTGGATACATTGATAGGAAACCTTCAAGTAAACAGCTGAAATATATAAAACTATAGACTTGGCGATAACGAAATAAAATAAATATATAGGGCTGAAATATATAAACCTATATAAAGTCTTGGCGTTAATATAGACAAGACATATTAATATAAGGATAGATAGCGGATAGGATGGCTAGATAGATGATGTATTGATAGATATATTAATATATATCTAAATTATGAATAATTCGGGTGCTCTACTAATAGTTGGACCCCCATTGACTTACCACTGAAGCTCCTATGAAGCCGTTGAAGTTGCAATCTTCAATGTGGACACAAGATGGCGATGTCTGATCACGGTAAAAATAAGCGACACCGAGCATCGGCCAAGAAGGAAATTGAGGCAAACTGAAAGACGCTCCGGAGATTCAGAAGAAGGATCTGTATAGCTTCCGGCCGTCTGACCTTTAAGGCCAGCTCCAGTTTTGCAAAATATTTGCCCCGGGAAATATTACAGATTTTCAGCCAATCAATAAACCCCTTCCCTTTCCATACCTATTTATTATTTTAGGATGTAGTCCCACATTCATTACTACACTAAATGGAATTTTGAAATACAAGCAGAGCAAGTACCTGAATTCTGACTTGGTAGTCCCTCTACAGCCGAGCTCAGATTAACCCCTTACCACCCACCCCGACATCCATTTGAAAAGATCTGAACAGAGGCGGCTCTAGGCTTTGTGAGGCCTTAGGCAAAACTTGACATGCTGCCCCATTCACGCCCATGATGGGAAAAATAATTCAAGGACAAGAGCCTCTTCCCCACAACCCTGGCCGGTGGTTGTGGGGGGTCTGCGGGCAGAGGGATTATCGGAATCTGGAAGCCCCTTTTAACAAGGAGGCCCCCAGATCCTTCTCTTTAATAACTAAGGAGTGGGGGCCACCCGGTGATGTCACCTGGTGAACCCGCCCCTTTGTGACGTCATTGACTGAGGGCATGCTGGGTCATTGACGTCACAAGGGGTGGTGTCTCCGATATTCACTGGTTGTTAGGGATGCTGGCGGCTCCTGAGTCAGGGCTGAGCACAGCAGCATTAAGGTCCCCTCTCCCTCAAAACTGGGGTAATGCATTGGGTAAGTTAGGCAGCCGTGAGGCCCCTATGAGTGTGAGGCCTTAGGCGACTGCCTAATTTGACTATTTAAAGAGACGCCTCTGGTTCTGAATCCCGGGGGGGGGGGGGGGGAATTGGCCGATGGTGTGACCACTGTGATTAGTTGTCACAGTGGTCACATGATTCAACACTAGTCGTCCCACCACCTAAAGATCATTACCGGGGACCAAAGGCTCAGTCTTTGTGACGGGAGCGCACAGCGAGCGCAATCACATCATAGAAACCTCATCCGCCCAGCGCCGCATGTGGCCATTAAAGCCCACCCTTTTGGAGCTGCACATACTTGTTAGGTGGCAGTCATAGAGGGGTTAAAGAGGCAGCAGGAGCCACTCAGTTGTGATGCAATGCTCCAAGGCCAGGACGGTGGGGGGGGGGGCAGGAGGGACTGCTGCCCTGGGCACTGTGGTATCACGTGAGATGGGAGGGAGATTAGGGAGGAGGGGATTTGTGTTGGAAGGGGAAATTTAAGGGGGAGTGGGCAGCAGGTACCCTCTGCTTACCCAGTAATGCTCCAAGAGAGAAAATATGTGTGTGTGTGTTTGCGCTGGGAAGGGGGATTAACAAACATGTCATACTTATGTCTACTGTGCTGTTCGTTTTGCACAGAGTGGCCCCGGTCCTCTCCTTGCGGGTACCTGCGCGGGCGCGGTCTCGAGTCCAGCTTCTGCGTCCATTGACACAAAGCCGGACTCGGGCCGGTCATTGGATTTGATTGACAGCAGCGGGAACCAATGGCTGCACTGCTATCAATCTATCCAATCAAGAGCCGAGACGCAGGCCAGGGAGGGTGTACGGGTCTCCTGCGGGGGAGGGTTGGCTGGGAGACAGAAGGGAAAAAAATACGATGTCCAGGGAAGCCATAAGAAACTTTGAGGCCCCTTACACAGCTTAATGCCTGGGCCCTCCTTGGGGCTGACCACCAACATTCCCCAGGGTCTGCCCACTGGCCATCCCAGAAAGAAAAGGAACAAAGGAGAGGTGACAACTT